>LKNJ01005424.1:0-38215 GCA_002120245.1 Maccullochella peelii
AAGAAAAGGTTTAATTACAGCTACTTTAAAGGACTGTGGCACATAGCCTTTTAACAAGGACAGATTAATCATATCTAGGGAAGAAGTGCTAACTAAGGGTAAAACTTCTTTAAGCAGCCTAGTTGGGACGGGGTCTATTAAATATGGATCCCAATGCTAGTTTTGACACTGAAGAGGTTGTAAATGTATATTATAAGTTATGCATATGACAAACCACAGCCTTTTAATTATGAGCCTGCTAGTTGTCCAAGAGACCAGGAACAGACAAGGATTAGAAGAAATAATGGCCATAGGCAAAATTGAGTTGTGGTGTGAGGAGAACCAGTGAAGAACTGGGCAGGAGTCTTGGTGAGCGACTGGCGTTCACATCACAATATTGTAAAGTTTGCTATGACATATCAGGCTATAACAAAAATGGAGCGATGCCTGCAAGCTAGTTCAGGCAGTCAACTCGAGCTGCACTGCTATACACGTGACATACCTCGCTCTCCACAACCATCTACCAAACACACCCTCCCAATTTGACGGTCTGTTTAAACTGCAAAATTTCCCATCTCTCCCTCTGCATGTGAATGCCACTGCTGCCCTGCATCAGTATTGCTGCCTGTTCTTTCAGTCCCACCACCACCCCAGCATCCACCTGCGGGGGGGTTTAAGACATTTGCACTCCCCAATATCTCTATGTAAACATATCTGCTGGGAGTGATGAGGTCGGAGTCTAGATACCAAACTCTATGTTCTGCTGCTATAATTAGCATTTCAAACGCAAGTTGTCTGACTGAACAAGTATTGGTCGTCTAATACTGGCAGGAGTATTGATACTGATGCGCAAGTATCAGCTTGTATCAGTCGTATTTCACATTGTCTAATATCCCATACTATGTTTAAAACTCTGATTAATAAATGTAAATGAATAATGCTTTGTTTGTGATGACAGTTTTGTTTAGTTTTAACAGCTAGCACTTAGGCGTTGTCCAATGTGCTCCAGGCACTGTGGATTTTTTATGCGTTCCGTGACTTTTTTACTCCCCCTTGACCAGCCGTAACAGCACCTTCTCTGTGAAAACACTAGAACCAGGGGTCATCACCTACAGAACACAGACAAACCAAGCACACGCAACATAAGGTAATAACTCAACACTGAACAAAGGACAAGGGCCAGTTTAAATAGGGGAGAGCAAACGAAGGGAACAGAGGCAGGTGCACCACAAACCACAGGTGAACAACATCAACAAACAATCAGGACCAGGGGAGACACAGGTGAAGCAAAGAAACAGACAATCAAGAGACAAGACAAGGGGAAAACACTAGTGCAGGAACAAGACAAACCAACACTTCAAAATAAAAACCGGAACACATGAATCCAACAAAAGAGAACAAAATACTAAGTCCAAATCACCATACAAAAATCCATGGATCGTGACAGATGGGTTCCGAGATTGTACTAGGACTAACTAGCTCTAAGCTGCAATACAAGAACAATGCTGTTTCTTTAGCCTCAATATTTCAGCATGATATTATGTGTGCTGCCATCAAAATGCATATCTGAGACCTCTTTACAGGGTTCTTGCTTTATAGGGAGTCCATTGAAAACATTAAAACCAACTCATGGAAGTAACGTTAGCTTATTTGACTGGCAACACTGATGGTCACCAGCTAGAAATGAGAAGCCTGCTTTTGTCTACCTCTCTCTGAAACCAAGAACTTCTTCAAAATTACTATGAATTTCAAGTTGTAAATCTGCCACCGTTTTCATTGACACGCATTCAAACAGAAAGCTTGACAGACGTAGCAGTAACAAAGGGAGGTGGAGCTTGGAAAATGGTCAGTTACCTTGCCATGGCATTTGCTGTTGTTTCATGAAGAAACTGACTAACCATCTCCTAGACCTTCAACATAAGGGTGCATTTAACCTAAAAATCAGACCTCAATTGGACCAGTTTGCTGCACCACTGATGATTTAGGTGCAACATAGTAAAGGGGACAAATATTTATGCATCTGTTTTGTTGTTTATATTTATTGTTAATTTAGATCAATTTGTAATTACATCCACTGTGATACAAATTTGTGAGCCAATAAAACATGATACAACTCTGTATATGACATACAGTCTACCTCAAACCTATAAGTAGAAATATCTCAGAGCCACTGCAAGCTTCATCCGGGCCTAATAGCAGCTCTGATAAATGGACATCCCTCAGGCCCTGGAGATAATAAGGAGTCAGACCTATTCCTGGGACTAGCAGCCATCATGAACTTACAACCCTGTTTCATTTTAATTAAACTGAAGTAAGGAGCATGAATTATACAGTGCTGTATTCATCTTTGCACTCTCTTAAAAGTTTCATGAGAAACTCAAGCTTGCACGATATTGAAACCCCTCAGTGAAACATCTGGACCACAGCAGCTTTGGTGAGTCTTTTTACCTTAAATAATCCAATCCAATTATCCAACATGTGAAATATGCATTATCATAGGGGAATGTGATTGAAACGTGCCATGTTTCATTGCATCTCAATACTGTTGGTTTATTTATGACATGTTACTGAATGCTTCCTGGACACACAATGATCAACATGTGCTCTGCATGTGTTAGTTCAGTTTATTGACTCATAGCGTGGGACAAAAATGGAGGGCACAAAAAAGAAGGGGAAAACAACTCCAGAATTAAACAACTCAAGAATTCGAGACATGATACATTTGCACACACACACAAAATAAAAAAAATGTATACATGAACATGTGGAAGCATTTATGTAAATTAAGGTTCTGAATGAACTGAAATGTTCTGTTCTGTTCCAATGAAATGGAAAGAGAATATCAAGCAGGTCAAGCAACTTGATAGTTATTTGACTAATTGAGTTCATCCTCATTTACATCTACACCAATGCACAACATTTTTTTTTCTGATGTATGCAAGGAATGAAAAAGTGGTGGCCTGTTCTAAATTGAAAAGCAGTATACATAATCTGTATGAGTGGCTTCCTATGTCAAGAGAAATTTCAGACATTCAGTACGCTGAACCGCTCAAGAACAGCCATTTGGAATTTAAACACGTATCATCTTAAAGGCTCAACACATCGTTTTTTGACCACATTTGTGAGATATGTTCACATACATAATTGAAGAGTCTGCATTATATTTTCACCTGATTATAACTCAAAATAGGCCTGTATTTAGAAGAATTAAAAGGTGAAACCAAACCAGCACAACATAGCATAACAGCATAGTGTTTGTCTAAAGACCTGTCATTTAATTTGAGAGTGATAGCGGGTTCAGATTATGTTTAGCTTTACATTTACATGAAAACTCAATTTATTTGAGTAGTTTTGGTCATCCTTCCTTACAGTCCTGACACATTTTACTCACATCTTAAAAAATTAAGCAGGGGTTATTTTATCCTTTTATTCTTATTCATGAATTCCATTAAAAATTAAACAACAAAGAATTCATCCTACCAGCTAATTGTGTCTGTGTAGCCACATACATGCATATTAATTATGCATCTGTGTCATAGTACTCAATTATCATCCAAAACCTAATAAAAACAAATAAATAAGCAATATATTGCATATCATATTAATTAAATGTCCAGTGAAGATTATTCCTCTCAGCTCATCATTGTAGAGCAGTGGTCCAGTTTGAACTGGAGCACATGGGAAAATCTAATCTTGAGTTTACATGCTGCTTGTACTTCCATTCTCATCACAGTATTTTTCAGGGTCTCCATGGTAACATGGGACTCTTTAACTTTTTCTTAATTTCACCTCCGACAAAGTCATAATGTTTCACTCAGCAAATGGATACTCAATAATGCAAAATGTTCAGCTTGATTGGTGTCTGGGGACATGCCACAATCTTTCAAAAGTACAAGGTTAATGCTATGCTATGTTGTTTAACTTTACCCTGTATGTAGTTTTGGGATCCCATATAGGGTCCATCTGATAATCAAGATTGATGTCAGAGGAGAACCTAGACCAACTTTTATGACTTAAAAAATGTCAGTTTTATGTATGTATTTTTGAAAAGCATGAGTAATTCCAATGAGCAATGGCTGTTAAATTTTAGTGCCCTACCATCAGGTCAAAACACTGAAGATGTAGAAGAAAGCCCTCAATATTATGCTAGGGTATGCGGGCTGTAAAATAAAGCAGTACTTGTTTTCACTGTAATTACCATGTAGTTACAGAAGATGTTGGGCGTAGAATAAAGTGGTCGCTTTTCGCCTCTTTTTTTTTTTTTTTAAACAGTAATTACAGTGTCATTAGAGAGTATGGGACTGCAAAACAAAGCCATCTCTTATAGGGATTTGCTACCATAAACTAATCTAATTTGGCAAATCTCACTAGCATTGTACCATGGATGTATTATAAGAGATGGATACTGGACTCCAACCAGCATTTTAAATGAAGTACTTTTAGTTGTAATGGAGTATTTTTACATTGTTGTCGTGGTGTTTTTACTTAAATAAAGGATTACTTGTTCCACCACTGGTCTTTACTTTGTGATGATGTCACACACATCTTTTCTAGGCTCCAGGAAAGTTTTACAAACATAAAACCTCCCTGGATTAAAAATGCATAATATAAAGGGTAATAATTGACCTTGTTTGCAGCTCGACGAGTCCTGTCAACAGTTTTACTGACGACTTTCAGATGTGGTGGTCTATGGGGAAAGTTCTTTTTGGGGCAGAGTGAAATGTTTTTTGTTGCAGTATCGTGGTTGGCCACTGTAGTAAATTGGCAGCAAGGCTGATTGGCAGTGCCGTATCCAGTTCTCTAAAAACATCCATGCATCGTACTCACTACCAACAACACAGCTAGCATCCTCATATCCACAAAGCAGCACTCTCTTTAAGTGACATATACCATGTATGTCACGGTTTGTTGCCGGGAAGGCAGGAGGAGGACCCAAATGCAGACAAGGTGGAGGCTCAGAGCAATTCCAAGGTTTATTTTAAAACTTATACGATGCAGGTAAGCCGATGAACACAAAAGTAACTCCAAAAACAGAAAACCACAGGAACACTAGAAAACTTTCCACCTGGGAACGACACTAGAAGAGCATAGGGAAACGGCTACTGGACTGCACGGCGCACAACAGGAGCATACACAGAAGTGTCACAGAGGCAATGCACCCAGAGAGAACACAGCACAGGGCACGGTATAAATAGGGGAGACACTGATGAGGGAATCGGGAGCAGGTGTGCACAAGGACACAGGTGAAGACACTCAGGCAATCAAGACAAGGGGGAGACGCGAGGGCAGGAAAACACTAGAAACAAGACAGACCAGACTTCAAAAATAAAACAGGAAATGACAAAGTCCACATCACGACAATGTATCAAGTAATTGTTATTGAGTGACACTGAGAAGATTTCTGTATTGACGTTCCATTGTAGTTTTCCCCCTTTCAAATCTGTGTGTACAATGAAAGTCAAAATATAATATTTTATACTAAAGTGTAATTCATTTGTAGGTCCCATCTAAATGCAAATTTGTCACCCCCTTTTTCCTTTACTTCTTCCCGTGTACCTACCGAGGTACCCATTAAGTATTTTATTGATATATGAACATAATATTTACACAGTAATTTGCGGGCTGTAATCTAAAGCATCGCGTGTTATTTTCATGATTATTATTATTATTAGATATAACTTGTTTAATAAAATATTAATAAAATATGGTGCATTTTCCATGATTTAAATTATGAATTATGCCATGACCTGTCAACCGCATCTCATCCCACTTCCCTCTCTCTGCCTGTCTAGCAGCTGGGGATGCTGCAGTGGTGGCTACTGGTCATTATATTTGTGTTAAACGTCAGGCTCTTCTTATGGTACTGTTACACAATGTGTTCAACTTTAAAGTCAAACAGACATTTTTGTTTTAGAAGATAAAAATTTAGCAGAAATTTCAATGGTCCAGGCCAGCTGCCAGACAGTCTGATGAGGATAAAAGCAGAGCACTTATTGCAGGAAGATTTCTGATGGATTTATCTGTGAAGCCTGGTGAAAGCAATTTCACAGGAATGTTCAGTACATTATACTGAAATAACTGCCATATGCCAGGCAAAACATGGCAGTTTTCCTTGAAAAATGTCTTTCTGCTTTTTTGTCCATCACCTGATGGTTTCCTCACATTCCCATTCTCCAAATGGAAGATGAGGAAACTATCAAGTGACATACTGCAGAAAAACAAGATAAACTGCAGACAAACAGAAGTCTGTGTGGCAGAGCTCCTTTCAAGAGCCCCTTGAAAATATTTTTTTTTTCCCCAAGAGCCCCTTGCAAATAAATATTTCAACTTTAAATCCAAAGGGACATTTTTCTCACCAACACAGTGCTGTTGGGAAAAAAGAAAACAGACACATGGAAAGTCACAACCGTTTATTTGGCAACACCTCAGAGATCATCTCTCTTTAGGGGTTGAGAGAAAAAGTCTTTGAAAAATGTAAATGTGTTGTGACATTTATCAGTGAGCATCTTGCTGGATATCTGAAGATACTGAAGATTTAACAAACACAGGCCCATGTGTTGTGTGACAACTGATTATTTTAACCAACAATTACCATATATCTGTCATTATCATACATATGATAATAGATTCAGATGTAAAGTAGACAGAAGAATTACATTCAAAAGACATGCCATACATATGAACTATTACATATTTACAGGATAAATCACACTTACATTTGAGTGAAACACTTTAAAATCACACAGTATGTAGATGAATCCCTGAAAATTAGAGAAGTATTACTCATCATTTCACCAGATCAGATGTTATATAAACCTCTTTGACAAAAACTATTACATGCAATGAAATATAAGTAACATCTTTTATGCAAGAGGCATGTCCATTTCATCATTCTTGTTCATATTTATGTCTTTCTGGAAAAATGACCTGATCCATAGTATGCTGTGGCTCCCAAATAAAATTAGTCACATTTTATGCCACCAGTAGTTCAGCCTCCAGCAGATACAATGTAGATATAAGGCCGGGTCAAGCCGCAGAGTATCTGCTCTTTGCTTGGGTGAGTGTAGGATTGAAAGGCAACTTAAGGGCACGTTAGGTCAGGCTTAGAGAATGGTGGGGCCCAGTAGATTTATGATGGCACAGCCTGATACCTACTGAAGGGCCCGAATGATAGGTCAAAACATAATTTAACATGAATACTGGTCTTTCATAGGAATGCTCATGGCAACTCATCCAATAGTTGTCAAGACATTTCACTCAAAACCCAAAATGTCAACCCCATGGTGGTACTAGAGAAAAAGTCAAGGGATCACCAAAGTCAGTAGGATACATCCTCTGGGGACCATGAAAGTCTGTACAAAATGTCATGGCAATTCACCCAGTAGTTAGTTAGATTTCAGTCTGGACTTAAGTGGTGGATCAACTGATCAACAGACCGCCATCTCTAGAACTACACTACTAGCGTGGCAAAATAAATGTGTAATAATCTATTTAACATTTGAAAATGATGTTATGTAGTGACTTAGCAAATGAATCATACTTAATGTTTTCACTGTATATCCCTATAAAGACTTATAGTGTGTCTGGTACTCCATAGAGAGTTTCCACATAAAAGCATTTCATAGCTTTTTAATTTCTACAATGTGGTCTCACTACAATATAATGTTACAACAGGGACTTGTAGTTCTGCTGTGGTGTTTGTCCTCACACTTATTAGTGGATTTCAGTAAGTCTGTCATGAGGGAGCCATGAGAGCCTGAGGCGAGAAAAGCGTCCGAGGCGTCAGTACTTTTATCTGCAGTCTGACAGGCTCTGGAGGCTGATGTACAGGGAGCTGACCATGGTTGCCTCCTCCCGATTGGAATCCTTCAGATCGGGCTGTCCCGCACACATCAGGGCCACCAGTTTCTTGGGCAGCTTCCCGCTGAACAGCAGGTAGATGCAGGGGTTCGCACAGCTGTTCAGACTGGCCAGCAGCATCAAGATGGTGAAGGTTGCAGCTGAGAAAAGGAGAAAAACTGTGCCTTCAATTCTTATATTTTGATCTGTTTTACTAGAGTGGAGCAATTTCTAGTTATGGATATATTCTAATTTTGGAGTGTCATCAATTAAACTCAGTGCACCCTGATTTTCATTTCTAGCAATAACCTTTCTAGGGCTGACTTAATGTACTGTACAACTGTCAAGTCAAACTGGAGTTTCTAGAAAATATTGGGACTTAGAGGGGGAAAAAATAATGGAAATGTATGTATGTGTGTATGTATATAAATTAATAGAATGGAAAATAAAGCAATGGCCCAAACTGACTGACAAACGGAATATTCAGAAAGAAAAAACATAGCACTTTACTTTAAATTACGTAGTTTGAGAGCCTTTTCCTGGCGGAGATTGCTGCTGCTACCAGACCAGGTTGGATTTGTACTAGCTTTTAGTCACGGGGCTCGGTAGCCCATTTACGTGTGGCTCGATCATTTGTTTCGATAATAAGAACTATGTCACTGAACTATCAAATTAACTGCTGAACCGCCAAAATATAAGGAGAAAAGGGAAAGCTGTTTTGTCATTGAGTGAAATCCAATTCAAAAGCTTCCGGTAGATGCATCAATCCCTTTCAAGTGGGGAAGCTGCACACATTCTTAAGACAACTTCTATCAAAGTGAGTGAGTTTAAATGGAGATGACACCCTTCCCTGTACATTATTTTTTTATTAAATGTCATGCTGCCATGTTGTACACTGCCAAGGATATTAATTTTAATCCAAGACTCACATTGATTTTTCTCTGAAATGCATTTTGTATGTCATTGTTTGCCTCATGGTGATGGAGTCTTCTAATTTAACACATCACAGCTGATAATGTGCAGTAATTACAATCAGATTTGGCATGCCATGCATTCTTATATCACAATGTGTCTTTTTTCATGGTGTGAGATCCCAAACCCTGTTATCTTACTCTGAGTGGGCGCCTCGACGTCCCAGACAGACCAGAGCTGGACGGTGAAGAAAGGTGTCCAGCAGATGATGTAGACGAGCACGATGACCACGGTCATCTTCACCGTCTTCAGCCTCGCCTTGGACACCCCTGCCACGCTGCTGGCCCTGGAAGACTGCGGCTTACTGACCGCCTCTTCGACGTGGTGCGTCTTCATGTGAAAGTTAATGTGCACGGTGCGGCAGATGCGCACCTGGCACACGATCACCGTGAGTATGGGCAGGACGAATATCACCAGAGTCGTCCAGGTCACGTAGGCTCTCGGTCCCCACGGCTTGATGAATTGAGCCCAGCAGTCGTGCACACCGGGAGCGACCTCGACCCGAGAGAAGATGAAGATCTGCGGGAGGCTGCCGATGAGAGCGACGCACCAGGCGGCGCACACCGGACCGTTCCAGCGCGCCCTGCGCCTCTGGAAAGTCACCATCGGGTTACAGATGGCTTGATATCGGTCTATCGTCATGACTACGATCATATAAGTGGAGGCAAACATCCCGACCACCTGCAGGTACTTCACTAAGCGACACAATATATCTGGACCGACGAATCTGTCAGTGATTTCCCACATGAGTTGGGGACAAACTTGGAAGAATGTGACCACCAGATCGGCGACGCACAGGTGGAAAACGAAGAGGCGCACCCTGGAGAGTTGCTTCCCCCGCTTCCACAGCACCAACAAGAGCCCGAAGTTTAGGATTCCTGCAGTGATGAAGATGATGGACAGCAGAGTTATTTCCACTTGAGCCAAGCGCTCATCTCGCGGCTCATCTTCAAATAGCGCACCCTCCAAAGTGATGTTACTGAGATTCACACTGAACCAAGTCATGCTTTCACCCCGAATACAGCAATGAGTAGCTGAACACCGTTATATAACCATCCCAGGTGACTCCAGCTTAAGTGGACACACAAAAAAACAAATCTAAGCAGCCTTAATATTAGACTTAACGATTCCATCAAAAGGTAATTCCTAGAAAATTCCTTGTGGGAGTTTAGTGGGTGAGGAGTTGAGAGTCTCCAGGCAGAAACTGAGGCGTTAGTAAAGGAGAGGGAGAGGTCTTTATATCTCCTCATCTCTGCAGGAGGGAGGAGCAACCTCACTCCAGCACAGAAAATATTTCTCGCAGTGCCAGACATATAAGTAGTCAATTTAAATGTGTGTGTGTGTGTGTATATATATACACACATATATATATATACACACATATATATATATACACACATATATACATATATACACATATATATATATATACACATATATATACACATATATGTATATATATATGTGTATATATATGTATATCTATGTATATATATCTAAGTATATATGTATATATATGTATATATATACACACGTATATATATACATATACATATGTTTACATATATATATATACATATATGGATATACATATATGTATATATATACATATATATGTGTGTATATATATATACACATATATATACACACACACACACATATATATACATATACACATATATACATATATATATATACACATATACACATAGATATATATATACACATATATACATACCTACATATACATATATATACATACATATACACATATATACATACATATACANAGAGAGAGAGAGAGAGAGAGGGAACCCCAAGAGCCTGTGTGCAAAATCAAAATAATGTAAATCAGACATATACACAGTTTCATATCACTACTGCTCAAAAAGATCCAGCCCCTGTCTATGTTCAGTTTGTAGCTGTTGCCATGGTAAACCACATGAACAATATGAGAAATAGCTGTTTTAGCCAACTAGCAACATTTTTCTAAAAGAACAATCAGAAGTATCATTGATGACATTTCCAATGCAACATTCAGTTCAAAGCAAGCAAAAAATGAAATCCTCACTGACTTTGAATTTATTGTTTTTAGGTTTTGATGCTTGTTTAAAGTCTTTAACAACAAAGTTTAACATCTAAGGAAATATCTGAAACCTGAATGTTCAACACACAACACAGACAATTGTTTTAGCCCAAGTAGGACCATCGTCAGTGTACAGACCATCTATAATCCATTACAGTATGGATCTTCATCAGAAAAATCTATCTGGTGTTTTGTGTCTTGCATGAAATCTAATTTAGGTCTATTGTGAGGCTAATTGCATCAGATTAACATCAAGCCTAGAAAGCCCATCTATAAGTAGCATAGTTCAAAGTCAATCCTGACCTACGATCACTAAAGGAGCGAAAAGAATCATTTCTTGAATCACACAGTCAGGCTCACACGTGCCATCCATGCATTATCCCTGAGAGGTTAAGCAGTAAATCTTAACTTATGGCACCGTGGCAAGCCAAGACAAATCAAAAAATATCAAGATATTATCAACATTTAAAAAATTTTCCCATGGAATTCCAAACTTCTACTAAAAACATCCTTTGTGGCAATTTGACCTAAAAGTAGCAGATAGTTCTGTCATTAAATCCAATTATAACTGAACTCAACAATAAGGGAGACCTCATAGGAATAAGAATGTTGGCAGACATGCCTTTTCACTACAGCAGATTATATGCCATCTCACAACAGGCCTTTTATGAACAAAGACAATGTAGCCAAGGAGAGGACTCTGACTGATGCGTCTGCAATGTGGTCGGTATGTTTTAGGAGAAATTATTACAATCAGGGGAAAGGGAGACAACAGAAATGCGAAACGAAACAGTGCATTTACTTACTTTCCAATGTTATCTGGAAGAACTTGCAAAGAAATATCATTGATGGAAAGGCATGTTAGATTCCTTAGCTCTGGAAAGCTTTCAGGTAACCTGGAAAAAGAAAAGAGAGGTCACAATGTGATATGCCGGCTGAAAAGGAGCTCACAGAATCATTTCATTGAAATGCTTTAAGTAATTAAATATTTTTGACATCAACTTGTGGGTGAATATTGGACTAGCATTTGACGGCAAGCAAGGAAAGAGGATTGTAATGTGTTGCTTTATTTATATTGAGACTGTACTGTAAGTAATGTTAAACAAGAGTTCACCACACACGCCAACTCTTGATAAGTTGACATAGTTTATCTTTGCTTGTTGCTCTTCATCTTCGCCCTCTGTCCTGCCCCTTCTATATGAGAAAGATTGCTTAATGCAGCTTTAAATTAAATGTTTTAACTTTATATGAACATCAAAAGGAACAAATGGGGTCAAACTATTCCTGTTCAACTCCGGGGATGTGGCTGAGATTAGACGGGACAATTTGTTGAATGCTCCTGGACATTTTCCAGCAATGGTTTAGTTACACCTAATGCACCTGCTACAGTCTATGATATTAGCGTTATCTAGAACAAGGCAATAAAAGTCACCTAGTCAGGTCTCCTGAAAAAGAAGGATACTATGTGCCCATATCCTCATTTTCAGACAGACAACTTGCATGCTTTCTTTTGTCAAGTTTTTACTTTAAAAACCATTATCCTCTTTAATATTGTAGGCTGACCAGATGGGACTACTTAGATGTCACTTGTGGTCACACTTTGATCCTTAGCAGCAGCAACAACAAAATAATGCTTCTTGCATCCTTTGAGCTGTGGTTATTTCCATTTTTAGTGGCAGCCATAAGTGTACTTGTAATTGTTTTTCTCTACATAAAAGTGGGCTTGTGACACAAAAAAGCAAATTCGGTCCAAAATTCACCTGCAGCCTGCAGCTGGTATTTGGACCAGGGAACACTGGAGCTACATGTAAACTAAAACCAGCGGTGGAACCTGCCATCAATACCAAGATGACAGGGCCTTTAATAAAACAGCTAATACAGACAAATGAATCATACTTATTACTATTTTCTGATGCTGTCCAGTTTTTAAACACAAGACAAAATCAAAATGTCCCTATTTTCACTTAATTAAATTAAATGTTTATTTTCCATTTTAATTTCATACACCTGTAATTTATATAATAGAGAAATACAGATGTGGGCCTTTAATATTCCCATTCATTTATGATTGACAACCAAATGACATCACATTCCTGCTAACCCACAGTCGTAACTGGACCGTTACTATTAAACTGTTCAAATAGGACTGATGAAAGGGTGGAAAATTAGGTTACTACTGTGGAAAAAGAGTGTTGCGCGTGTGTGCACTTTAAAAGTATTGAACACCAATGCCTTTGTAATACTATTCACTGTTGTCTCCCATACTATATACTGCAACGCAATGTGGTTTTGCCCCTGCTGAGGTGCAAATTAGACTGAGTCTCACCCACACAATGAAAAGCATACTATGCACAATTCACAATCTGTCACGGAGAGTGTACGAATGTTCACAACGGCAGGAATATCAGCAGGGGATCTTACAAAAAGACACAATGCAGACAATGGAAATATAAATTCCTCTCCACATATTTTCAAAAATGTACTCCCTGCTTTTGTTATCCAAACATTTTTTTGTAATGTTTTTGGTATGAATAGGCCTGCTTATTTAGTGGGATACCCATCAAGTTTTAAAATTAATAAATGTCTTATGTATGGTTTTAGCAATGTTGCAAACCTTGACAGCAGAATATTTTAGAAGAGATCAATGTTGAACCATTAAATATGGCTGAATTTGTCTTTTTTTTTTTTGTAAAGAAAAACAACATAATCTTTACGACCTACCTTGTTAATGGATTCCCACTGAAATCTGCCACTTGGAGGGCTTTGCAGTATGAAATGCTCTCTGGAATTTCCATAATATCTGAAGAAGAAAAAAGACACATGTTACAACACTTCCGCATCACTCTACTCAAGTCTTAAAACATGTTCTAACTTCAAAAATAAATACACAATACAATCAGCTGTAGTTAAATAATACATGTCAACATAATATATTAAAGACAGTTGCTTTAAGTGCAAGTGATAACCAACAAAAAACATGGTGTTATGAGGTAAATCTAATGTAGGATAAACCTGTTTGATTATTCAATACTTATGTTACCCGGGTCTCACTCTTAAATACAATGCATTACATTTTTACTAAAACAAAAAAGATGTACCGTTGTTTAAAACAGTTCCACTTAATTATGACTCAACACAAACAGCACTGTGTGTTAAATGTCTGTGTTTTCCTTGCCTTCTGAATTTGGTTTCGCTCTACAGCCACAACAGTAAACCGCCTGCCCTGCTGCAGGAGAAACCTCACCAGTGTGTCTAAAGAATATGTTCGTGTCTGTACAAACAACATGGGAGATTCAGGCTAATGCAAACCATGCTTTATTTTCATGCTTGTTTGTTGAATCAGCTTCACTAACGTGGAGTAAATCTGTCAATGTGATTCATTCGCTGAACCTAACAACAATTTTAACATTATATTCTCGCAGATATAGACAAATGGGTATGTGTCATAATATTCTAGTTTACTTTTGTGCTGCTTTGGTATATCAGTGCTTTCCCTTCTTACCATTTCGAGAGACATCCAGTTCTACCAGCTGCATGAAGTTGGCAATTTCTGGTGGAAGTCTCTGGATCTCATTGTCACTCAGGCCAAGTTTTCTTAGTTTCACCAGCTGGAAAAATGGCTGAAAGGTAAAAAGAAAAGTATATTCAGTAAAAAGCTTTAAAGGGTTTCACACTTTGACAACACTGGTGAATTATGGATTGAGTTAGAATTTTGTCAGCCACCATGCAAAAAAAAAAAAAAAATAAACCCCTGAACAATGCCTGACAGATGTTGTTTACCAGATGCACCAATATCATCTCTGATATTTTTGATCAGCTAGTCATCATTTTATTTCTTGGATCACTCCTGTGTATGCTACTGGTTCATACAAAATAATTAAATGCAACAGAAACACAATCTCACATCATTTTAGTTGGGATGAACATTACCATTGTTAGGGATGCTACAATAAATCAGTCTGATGGATTGAATTCTATACAATATGTTTATTATTATTTATATTTAACTGGATGTGATTGTTGGTGTTTGGTGAGACAAATGACAAACTGTTCAGATTATAATCACATCTTTAACAAGGGTTGATTTTATATTGCAGCAGCATACAGCGTGTTAGCATGACTCAGTGCATTTTACTTTTTCAGTCACATGAGTGTTTTCAAATTACTCTGGCTGATTAGACCTCCGCTCAGGTTGAAGATGGGTGGGGCTTTAATGGGAATTACATGATGTCACCACAAGATAAGAAAGACAAATAAAAGGTGTAAGTTGTCTCCTTCTCTAACAGGAGCAACAGAGCTAACTGGAGGGCGAGGGAAATGTCAGTCAAGTCCAGTCTGTTCACGCTCACATAGTCTGACAAGAGGTCTAATCAGATAAATTAAGCGAAAACACCATCACTGGGATACATCCTTAATAGAAACTTGAGTAGTGTGTCTTGAAATATTGTATGACATTATATCAGCTATGTCATATTAACTGCATGGCTGCTCTTAACAGATATAACTGTATAGGCATTTTTCACAGAAGACATTTTGACATGTCACAGTAGGAAAAGCACGGGTATGATGGCTGAATTCCATTTAGCTGCTTCAGTTTCAGGATCCTGGTATTGTGCATGCTGGCTCACTGGCATACAAGAGAGCTGTCGTTAATGTAACGTGTGTGTGTGTGTGTGTGTGTTTAAAACGTGTGTAATGTATTATATGCGATAGCTAGCGGGCTACAGCACTGTCTAAACATTGACAAAATGACTGTAGATGACAAAAGGATTTGACTGGAACCAAATGCATGAAACGACTGAGGTTGAATGCATTCTTCTAGTCAAAAAGCTTTAGCAAGACAGCATAAGTACAACGATGAAGGCCAGTCTGTGGCCTCAACATGCAGTCTTTTATTTCTGTTCCATCAGCTAGCTGCTAGGCAATAAAGCTTTTTCTTTATTCCTTGTTATTCCTTTATCTCAAAAACAGACAAGGGGGCTGCCTTGGACATGAGTCATTTGGTTACCTTTGGCTGTATAATTCTTGGGGATTCTTAATGAAAAACTCATTCAATAGTCACATACACTATCTGTTCCAGTGAAGCAGCATTGTCTGACATAATCCCCAGTTACATTAAAACAATCTTTGCTCCATTTGTACAACCTTAAGTAATAGCAAACGTGTCCAGTGAGAGTGTCCTCTTCACCGTGAGATAATTTGATTTCTATTCAACAGGCTTCACCATGGATGTCTGACAGCCGGTTTTACTTTTTGTCTCCCAGTTAAAGGTCTATGTCTAAATTGACTACAGAACCATCGCCTCTCTACTGTGCTTTTCTGACACCATCAGATTAGATGCCAGGCAGTCAGACACAACTCATAAAATAGTCTGGAGAGGTCATGGTCACGTGTCGCTACTTAGAAGTACAGAGATCCGTGTTTGTTTTCTGAGAAAGAAAGATCGGGTTGGCACAGATTTAAAAGGCAAAAGTAATTATCACAAGCACATACTTGACGCCCATAACAAGAGCGGGCAGAACCTTGCCTGTGTGGTGGTAAAGCAGGTAGCTAACAATACTGCTTCAGGTTCCCTTAATGTTTTGGCATGAACAGAAAAAACAACCTCGTGGATTTCCCCTCTGGTCTTTGTATTTTCCCCTGCTATCGCTAGTTACAAGGCAGGCCAACTGGCCATGAGGGCTCATCCATGAATGCAGTTGCTAAAACCATACATTTAAATATGCTCTGTACTCTTTTGATCTGAATGTCCAGTATGTCACAAACACATATTTTACCTAATTTTGGCTACATAAACAACTTTGTTCTCTAATGTCAAGCATAAGCAAATGGATTATGTTGCAAGTTTCTACTTTTCTATCTTTCTCTATAATTTTGATATACTTCTTTATGCTAGAAAAATGTGTCACCATTGGAATCCATTGTAACTAACATGGATTGAAGCTGCAACAGCTTTTTGCAACCACCTGTTTAATACTTAAAATGTTTTGGGTGGCGTTTGGCTTTCAAAACTAGTAGGGGAACACTTCACTCATTCAAAAGGTCAAACTTTTTAGGCTGTAGGAAAAATGTCTTCATTCTTAAGAGGGAACTAGACCGGTGTTCCTGTTTATATTAGATTACTGTCCTGGAGCTGAATGCTCAGGTAAATATGTTTATCTGGAATGCTGGATCTCAATAAGGCTATGTTCAATTGAAGGCTTATTGTTATGTAACGCTGTATGGTTCATTATATCAGTATGGCTGGTGAACAGACAACACATGCAGCTCATTATTGTAAAATTAGGCTCACTTTTTCAGTACATTACCAGGTTTAATGATTTCTGATGAATTCTTAATGATTGTGCCACTTCCGATAATATTTAACGCTACTGCCCTCAAACGACAGAACCCGGTGTATAATATTTAATGTAGGTGAGGAAGGGAAAAAAAGCATTAAAGCTATAATCATAGGCAGCACATTTTGAAAATATGAACTCATGATCAGGCTGATCATTATCCTTCAACCATATCCAGATAACTTTTTAATAATGTGTGCACAATAAATAAGGCCCAAGAGTCCAACAGTCAAACTCCACCCTATTACAAAATGCACAAGTCATTCCAAGGTATTAAGACAGTTCAAACAGTCTCCAATCCATCATTTCATCAAGCAAACAAACCTGTACTCTTAAGAGTAGAGCTTTTGCATCCGAACCACCTTAATTTCACTTTCACATTTCACTTTCTTTCAAAGACATTTTGTGGGTGCAGTCTCTGTCTGCTAAGTCAGTGCACAGCTCAGAGATCTGTGTCTTGATGATATCATCAAGGGAATCTTGGCTAGTACAGACTTGCTTGTTTCCAGAAAAACTAGCCTGAACTGTGAATGATCAGGAAATTAAGAAGAATAAAATTCAGTTTAAGGGTTACAGACGTGTTTACCACTCCCCAACTTCCTACGCGAACTATGCCACTCCTTTATGACGCAGCGATCAGCGGAAGCGAACACGGGTACACTGAAACCTTTAGTATCAAGGACTCAAGACTTACAGCTCAAGAGTAAACAAAGGTAGTTTCATTCAAATGCTTGGACTGACTTTTGTCCCACTGTAATCCTCTTGATAATAATAAAGACAATCAAAGGAGCAATACATAATTGATTCTGTATCATCAGTGTAGTCGCAAGTCGAGCTCTGTGAGTCTTGCATTAGCATACTGACAGCAAACCTGTTCTTCCTGTTAGTGTCATTTAGCAGCACGCCCCTAACAATCACCCATGTGTGACACAAAAAAAACCCCGGCTGAGTCAAGCATACATTAACCCTTCTCTCAACTCCCGAGTCAATGTTTGAATCTTCAGTTTCACCATCAGCACCGTTTGTTAGAGAACAAGCCTGATGACGGTGGTTTGTGGGAGGCGCTGCAAGTTATCAACAAAAGCATTCATACTCATATTCATACAATACAAGAATTGTAAAAAATTCTTATGTAACCTAACCAAAAATGATTTTTTTTTTAAATGACAGTAGATGAGTTTAATGTTTATCTGGACTAGGCTTCTGTGCTTTTTTATTTGTGATAAATAAAAACTTTTAACAACCACACACAATCAATAAAACCTCATGTCGATTACATTTGCAAGGCCACAACCCTGCAGCCACAGAGACTTAAGTAAAAGACATCCGTGTCGAATGCTTAGTGGAGTCTAAGGTTACATGTAGTCATGGTCAAATGCAGTATTATATATCACAGCACAGGCTGGAGTTAAAATTGTCTGAACCACAACTAAATGTCAGTCACTCAACAAATGCACTACCTTTATCTTTCTTTGCAAGAACATCTTCTTGTAGCACCACATTCTTTACCACTTCACACAAGTCAAAAACCCTGCAGCTTCCTGTCTCAAACAGGATATTGCCTCTTCTCTCCATCACTGCCATCACGGTGCGTGTAATGTTTGAAAGGCCTAAATGACAGCAGATCCCAAAAAAGCTACTCATGCCTGAACTGGGGCTGCAACAAACAATTCTTTTTTATTATCGATTAATCTGCAGATTATTTTCTCATTTAATATTTTGGTCTAAAAAAATGCCCATCGCATCTCTTCCCCAGACCCTAAATTGACATATTTAAATAGTTTGTTTTGTCCAGTCAATAGTCCAAAACGCAAAGATATTCAGTATGCTATCAAATGAGATTACAAAAACCAGAAAATATTCACATTTGAGTAGATGGAACCAAATTTGGCATTTTTGCTTAAACAATTAATCCATTATCAACATTGTTGGCAGGCAATTTTCTGTCGATTGAGTAGCCTGCATTCATTCAACTGGATGAACAGGCAAGAACATTTCAACAATCAGCAAGTCTTGCACTCCTATTCTTCTTATCCAGTTAGTTTCTTAGTTTGACTGCTGTTCAGCTATGGAGCTATGGCTACTATTTACAAACCAGACAGATGGTATGTATCGTGAGGGCCTGTTGCTGAAGGGAAACTTTGAATAAGCAAAGAGACACAAATTACTGCTAATTCGGTCCACTGCCTCAGCACAAATAATACATAAAACAATCAGACAGACAGTGGCAAGAAAAATGGGGCCTAGCCATTAAACATACTCATACAAACCTGTGCTTCATGACTTGGTCAGTAGATTTTTCTTTGCAAAACTATTGAAACTATCTGCTCAACTTGCCTCATCTTGTTACTGTAAAAACACACCTTTGCCGTTTCATCTTGCCGTTAAGCCTTGTGCATGTTTTTAGATGCCTGCTGGTTGAAATGATTGACTTGAAATACGTTACTGTGTCTGGGCTTTGTTACATCACTGTCAATACAATAATAAAGTGGCCGGCGTTTATTCGGTTAGCCACCACTGAGGCAAATGTGATGAGGCCACACAGCGAGGAACAACTGGACTGATATAAAAGGTTTATCCAGTTGGACGTTTCTTGGGTTCACTCAGCAAGCATTGATGACATTAGTTACATGCCAAAGAGCACAATAAACAAATTCTCTTGTCGGCATGCAAATAATCCACCTCTCTATCCTCTAAAGTAAACAAACTTAGAATATTTCTGAACTGAGTGTAGGGATTATTGTCCCCCCACTGTGTGTGTGTTGTCACAATGGGAGTACACCTGCTAATCACATCCTTGCAGACGATGGAAAGAGGGTTTGTTTTGCCAGTACCCAGTATCTCAGGTGTAATGTCTGCTGTGTGTGTTGGTTCACAGTTTTGTATTGGTCTGTGCTTTACAATTCAGGTCAATGATTCATTGTGACTTCATTAGAAAACACGAGCACATACAGATGCACGAATGGGGCAACAACAAAACACATAATGCTTTCTTTGTTTTCAGTCAGAATACCTGTCCCTGTGCTTTTCTCAGATGGACAAAGTAAGCAGTGTGACAACCATGGGAGGTTGCTAACATTATCTCTGTTTCATCACATTTCTATGGACACACCAAGCCCAAAAAAATTCTTTCAGCTCTCTATGGACTGCTGTAAACTGTAGACCAAATCACTGTACTTTCTATTGAGATAAAAACCAAATCAGCAATGCTACTTAAAAGGTTGAAGAGCTAACCAGTAGTTTTATTTATGGTTCTTAAAACCACATGCTTGTGAAGAAGAAAGAAAGAAATGTCACAAAGGCACAAAATAGTCCTTCAATCCAATCTGACCCGCCGTGACTTCAGTTGGACTAAACCTTATTCCATACTCTGTCCAGCTGTAATCCTAATAAATTACCAAATGTACTCCCTGCTTTTGAAGGTCACATTGAGAATACCTAACACAATTTTCTCGGGCTTAAAATACACTCCCCAGAGCGGCACTAAGAGCAACTTCTACACTGAAACTGGTTTGGCTGCAAAAGTTAAAAAAGGGATTAAGCAGCATAACCCCAAAGTCAGTCATGCTTTGACTCACTGTAGTAGCTCTTGGCTATATGACAGAAAGACACCCTCAGGTCGGACACTGGGATCTTCCGTTTCAAGCCTGGACTTAGCCTACTAAACGAACCATTCTGGCCCATAGAAATAACACACAAATCCTTTAACTAGTTTCCCACTTGATCCAGTGCCCTACGGGTCAAAAGTAGGGAGGCTCACCAAGCCTGTCAGTAATTCACACTGTAGCCTGCAGCCGCTGTGATGGAGTACTTTGTCATCGTATGATTCAGAATGTGTGTGTATGTGTCTGTAAAGGGTTACAATCATGTTTTGCTTTGTAGTCTTGAAAGATGACTTAATGTACCTATGAATATGTCTCTACAGTGGATAGACAGGTTTAAATTGATTATTTCATTAAATACTTGATCATAAATCGTTAGAGTGAATCAGAAATTGCAATCTTTCACTGGTTACAGCTTCTCAAATGTGAAGATTTCGCTAAATTCTCAGAATTAATTGAATATCGTTTGGTTGGACAAAACAAGTAATTTGGCATCTTGGGCACTGGAAAATTGTGATGGTAATTTTTCACTCTTCTCTGACATCATGAATGTACACTAGATGACTCAGAGATAAATATGCTTAGGGATATGGTGCTGACGCTGCCCATATTACACAGATTGGGCCTCGGGTCTTGCATGCAATAAAGTATACAGATTTTAAATTTGGGGGAAAAGTGCTCTGGTATTGGCAGATACGCTGAGCTGCAGTATCAGCTTGGTATCTGGAGTGAAAAAGCATCATTAGTGCATCACTAAAATGATTATGAAAACATTATTGACAGATTAATTGAAAATGATCATTAGTTGCAGCCCTACATGACAGTACTGCGAGACGAGACTGGAGATCATATTACAGTAGATATTTACTGTGATGGTCCATCTTATATGTCGTCTTTTCTTAGTTTTATTACAAGCTACACTATAGCTGTTTGACAAAAAATTCTATGCACGAGATCCACTTAATGACATTTTTCTGGAGCTTTCCGCCACATCTAATGGCCTTCATTAGCAGATGGAATTTGCTTTTTTGTTGTCAAAGTTTATTCAACCTTTACATTACAAATGATATTTCTCTGAGTTCATATCACTCTCCTCTACCATGGAATAAATATTGCTCTAGAGCACCATTACTCATACCCTTTAAATTCTTCAGGGTACTCAGTCATAATAATTGTGACTTTATATTTCATCAATCAATATTTCATGCTCTCTGCATACAGTCATGGCTCTCTGTCTGCAAGAAGAGATTAGACAAAGGGTCATGGGTATACCTGACCTCAGCATGGAATCACCTGGCCAGACAGACACAATGTCAGGGCTTTGCAGTAGGCTATGGATGCTTGAGACCCCCTGGGACTCAAATAAAAATGTTTTATGATCGAACCACAGACTCCGGCGCGTGCGTTTAGTGGTGGGAGGTGTAGCTCGGGGGAAATGTTCCACCTACACACGGTGCCTGCCTTGCTGATCTTGCGTAATTATTGTCCCCAGGTCCCACCAGACTCTCACAGGATGCCTGATCAGCTCAGTTAGCAGCTCTGTGTCAGAAACACTTTAACCGGAGGGACGCGTTGCATGTTACCCAAAATAAGCTGCGGTACCCTGCCTCTGAACCTGCCATTAAAACCAGTGAGAGGAAGCGGTTTTCTGCTTACCTTGGGCAAGTCTCGGAGTTGGTTGGCATCCAGCAACAGCTCCTCCAAACTCCGTCCGTAGCGATATATCTCATCGGGCACATACAACAGGGAGCAGTGGCGTTTATCGATCATCTCAACATGACGGTTGCACCGCCACAGGGGTATACAGCGAAACATCACGGGGAGGTGGGAATAAATCTCGTACCCGTGCGATAAACAAACAGCGGGGAGGAAGGGGATGCAACAGATTGCTACGGCGGGACAGTCCTGGGCTGAATTAACCGACACACACAAGCGAGGCGAAACTCGCAAGCGAGTAAACACCGAAACTCCAACTGTAAGTAAGTCGCGGCAACGTTACAGAGCTAACGTTCGTTAGGTCGCGACGAACATGGGACTTATTCTCCGTCGTTGTCTCACTTTGGTTAGTTTGTAGGCACCTGTTTTTTTTTTTCTCCACTTGGTTCCTCGTCTCACGTCGACTTCCGCCGCTTTTAAACCCCTCTTTTTAGCGTAAAAAACACGGGCTACATCTCCGTGTAGAAGAGGGTAGCATTCTAGTTTCGTCGTCTCGTCCAGGAGTTAATTTCCTCTCCAGTCCAGTTTCTGAACCGGAACATTCACTCCCTCATTCCAATCATACGTCATCATTCCAGACTGCTCCTCCCTCCGGCCCCTCCTCTGAATAGTCCCGTCCCGCATAGGGCCGCCATGATGGGGCACGGAGGACCGACAACAGCCCGGAGGGGGCAGTGGCTCCCAGGCTGGGAGGGGACAGCCAGGATAAAAAGCTATGAAGGTATTATTGGAGCAAAACAGCTGAGCACCTGTGACAGTGGAATTTGTAATAAAATAGTCACACGTGTGTACAGGTGTTCAGTTGTTTTGCTCCAATAATACCTTCATAAAAAACTCTGCACCTCAAGTGTGTTTTTAAAAATATTTTAAATACCGCAAAGCAGACAGTGAGGGCAAAAGTCTGATCAGTGAGAAAGAAGCAGAGGGAACTGTAAACGAGGACATATGTTCAAAAAAGTAACACTATTACACAAATAATTTGCAAATTTTACTTTGAGATGACATTTATTCTCTCTCAAATTCTTTTGTTTGACATTTAAGGCAAGGCAAAGCAAGGCAGCTTTATTTATATAGCACATTTCAAACACAGAGGCAATTCAAAGTGCTTTACATGGGCAAAGAAAAACATTAGAAAAAATAAAATCAGATTAAGAAAAAATAAAATGAAAGATACATAAAATCAAATAAAATACATAAAATCAAATAAAATACAGTTACAAAAGATGTAGTGGCCAATGCAACAAAGGAAATAAAATTGCATTAAAGAAATCAGTCATTAGACTCATGGGTTAATAATATTCCCAATTTTATCAGTTCTTTATGATTTTTCTTTTGTTACTAATTCTTAAATTTTCTGATTTTTGCAGTGGAATATGAGTAAGGACCGTCCTGTAACTGCGTGCGTCTTTGAGGCTACCTCACACGTTTGAATTCTGCCAGGCTTCATGAATCTTAGCAATCTCCCAATAGATCACTTCACACTTTGAAACTTCTCAGGTTTCGTGAATCTTAGTGATCCATTAATAAACTACTTCACACCGTGAAATCCCGATTCAGTGAATCTCGATACCTCTGTAAAGGGGCCTCCTTAAGATGTTTTGTTTGATTTTTTGACACACATCTGATTCCATAGCTGTAGTAAAATCTACTTTATGAACTTTACTTTGTCTGGATTTAAACTGTGCTTCAGTTTAAAAAAAAACAAAAAAAAACTAAAATGCCTTCCCAGATAAACCTGCTTGCCATTATTAACCCTATTAACTTGCCATTCCTCGCTCTCTCTATGTATTTCTTACAGTATTCCTATGCTGGAATATTACATGGCCCCATGTTTGCTGTGTGCCAATATTATTAAACTCAAACTAATTTAAGAATATGCACTGTGTGAGCACAATATCAGATTATATCAAATAATTGTGTTAAAGCTAGATTTTGACACATCCTCAAGATCAGGTACTAAAGCAGGACATTACTGTGAATATTGCACATTAGTAATGCTGTGTATATTCCTGAACAAAGTTACAATTAAACATACAGTATACCACAAACTAATCGCTACACAGTGAACCTGGGGATAGTTGCATGCGCTCTGCCCAGTTGGTAATCCAGCCTTGTTAATGTGCATCCTCCTAACTTTTCAGCCATGCCCACTTTAGCTTTACATTGTGTCCAAAAACAGGAATGTGTCCAACACCTGATCAGTAAATGAATGCGTAGAAGTCTGTTTAAATTGTCCCATCACATCCTGCACAACTCATAATTCAGCTTTTTAGACACAAAACATGATGATCCTTTCAATTTCTAAATGGAAAGAAAACACCATCCTCATGTTATCCTTTAGGATTCTTGTTTTTCTTTTCACTTTGCTCCCTTCCAGTTCAGAGGTCAAGGTCAGCTCTAGCCCTCTGTTCTGAGGTCCCCTTGTGGTAGGACAGCCTCATTAACCATCCGGTCATCTTGCCCACCCCCTCCAAAGTTAGTACCCAATAGTTCTCTACTTCTATTAGACATTTAGAGTATTAGTAATTAATAAAATGGTAGTTTTTCCCAATCTATTTTTTTTAGAGATCAATAAGTCTGTCTCTTTTGCCCTGTATAAAAAGATTGAGAAAAGAGACTTGCTCACTCACAACCTTGAGACCCTTTTCTTACCTTCTGTTACATCACAAGGAATAAGCCTCCAAAAAGTCAAAACTTGTTAGGAATAAGAGTCATTTACAAGCCCCCCGTACATGAGAGCTCACCCCAAACCAATAAATTAAACATGAAGGATTAATGATGCAGTCTTAGCAGGCTGCCACAGGTGGTGCTGAAGGCTGCAGCAGTTTCTGAGCCTTCCCTTTTAATATCTCAAGCAGTTGTTCAAACACATCCAAGAAACAAAAATAGACAGGAAGGGTCCTTGAGAAGTGGCAGATGCCTTCCCCTGCAAAAGACATCATAGGGATTTCAGTGAGTCCACATGGAACCGCTTTCTTTTCATTATGTGAACAATTTGTTGACATCTTCTCAGAATTGTTTGGCTCAAACCAGGTGGATGAGAACAAAATTTGGACCTGAACAAACAACCAAGCAGGATGAAAACAAAACTTGATTACTGTCAATGTTTTATATTCCTTTTTTTCTAAACACACAAATAGCTTCAACTGAAAGTACAGTTGATTAACTATTTACATAAGCCATTTGATATAAAAACATCTAATACAATATACACCAGCAATGATTGTATTGTATTAATATGTGTATTAAATTTGTTCATCAGTTGTAACTCATGGGTTCACTTTGATTTTGTTCAATTTGGTGTTATACACTGTTATCAACATCTTGGCATTTATAAAGATAATCTGAAATTGTATATGTAGTAAAGTGTTTGTAGGAGACATTTATAATTATACAGAAATAAATATTACACTTCTCTACACATCCTCTAGATGGAGCCAAACCCCATTAAATAACCTACCGACTGACCCTTTTTTTGTTTTTAGCTCAAACAGGCTGAAAGACAAAATATCAAAATCACATAAATTTGCTCATTTCATTGTCCATTTAATAGTGAAGACAATTCACAGTCAGAGGAAAAAAAAACATCAACATTGCCTGTATATTTAGACAAACAACAGACTTCTAAGGTGAACACAGACCTTCTACTGCCCAAAGTGAATGATTGAGTGCACTTTCACCACATCCACACACTGTAAATAGCAAGATCATATAAGAGCGTTTATCTGCGTCCCAGCTGCTTCTTAAATGCCTTTAAGGACTTTGCCATCATTGGAGCAACTCCTGTGTGAACAATGGGAAAACATAGGTGATAAGTAAAATAATAAGGATCAATACAGCTTTCATTCTAAAAGGAAATGACTGGATAAAAAAAAAAAAAAAACGAACAACAAATATCTGAACAGACCAGTTTAACCAGTTTGAAAAATTCTAGCAAACTTAACAACATTGCATCAACAATACAATACTGTCAGCTCACTCGTTTTTTTGCGAGGGTCTTGTGTATTGCCTGCCCCTGAACTGGTGCTGCTGGACCTGCTGGGCTCATTACAGCTCGGCCTCGGTCTGTTGTCCGGAACCTTGATACTGATAGTTGAAAAAAATTGTAGGACAGTGAATGATTTGAACAGAATGATTATTCACAAAGCAAAAACAATGCACATAAAATGACAAAATGACAAATGTCAGTGTTACACTACAGCTAGTGGCCACAACATCCCATGTTGACAAAGAACCCAAGGCCGTCTCCAAACAGAATAAAACCAGTTTATCCAGCACATTGCTCCAATTCCTGTGTTAGGCTAAGCTCACCTAAAAAGCATTTCACCCACTGTTATCACATGAGTCTCCGACAGATTATGACCCCGATAAGCTGCTGTTGTTGAGTGATCACTTTGTAGTTAAGGGCTTTTATGTGGGAGAGGAGCAGAGCAAGCACGAGGCTTACCAGGTGGTCATGTTTTGCCAAAGACAAATGTACAGCAATGCCCCAGTATGGCTCTTATAATCTTTGGCTTGTTTGTGAACATTATCATCAGGAAAACAACATAGCTGAAATGAATATATACGAACACATTAATTAAAAACAAAACCATGAGCTAATCACAAAACCTGTGTAGATATTTCTCTATATTTAGGATGCTGAGACCCACCTGCACCTGGGCTGATGAGGCTGCTGAACAGCAGTTCCATGAATTTCCTGCTGAATTCGCACATCTCTCGGTGGCTTGGCAACAGTGTGAATAAATGCCATCTTCACCTGCCGACCTAAAAAAAAAAAAAGTGTCTCAGTGTACAAAACATACGGACTAAACGCTATTTTCCTACAGTATACACATTGTATATAAATATTCACTTTTGCATGTTCAACTGTTTTTATTTCACAATGGATGTAATTAGGATTTTTCGACTAATTAAGATTGTGATCAACACATCGAGGCTGTTCTTGGTTCAGTATATAGAGTACACACCTTTGGGTTTGTTAGAATGTGCAGAGACAATGCTTTTTGTCAGTCTTTGGAGTTTCCTTTCCCTCTCCTCAGACAGCCTGACGTACATCTCTTTCCACGATTCATACTCCTGAAGTTTGGAGTCTTTAAAGTCCCTCTGACAATGTTTCCCCCATAAGTGGTCTGTCACTCCAACGTAGATCTGTGGAAACACAATTACAGGCCAAACAATAAATAAACACCTGTATGTGCAAACAAGATTCTCCTCTTATCACAACTTTTTCAAATCTCTACCCAAGGTCTACAAAGTTTAGGTTTAATAAACATAGAACGGTAATTTCAGAATAAACTGACATACACTCAGTGGCTACTGTATAGGTTAACCTGCTCATTAAGACCATTAAAGCCTTTTGGGCGGGTTAGCAAGTTAAGTTGCTGTTCAGCTCAACATTATTATACACAAGACTTGTGATCTTATTGGATTATTGATGCCAGATGGTTCAAAGCTGCTGCACTTGGATTTTCACACTGCACAAAACAAAAAGCACAGCTCAGTGAAGGAGGTCAGAGAAGTAGCAGGCAATTAACAGCAATAGTGGTGTGCAGAAGGACATACAACTTGTCTGTTCTTGATCAGATGTACAACTTCAGGGCCTTTTGTAAATTAAATATCAGGATAATGTTCCATGTGACAGTGAAATTATTATAAAAAATGGTCATTGGTAAAACTGAACAGTAATTTTAGCACTTTGTTGAATCTATGAATTTCAGCTGTTCTGCAGACAAACAGTGGTCCAGTGCAGTGCTAAGCAGGTGTACCTAATAAAGTGGCCACTGTGTGTGTGTGTCTGCACTAAATGTACTCATATTCACATTCTTACTGGGTTGCATTCTTCAATGCGTAGCAGCTGCTCTGGTGTGCACCTCTCCAACACCGGCTCGAGGATTTCAAAAGGGACTCCGCCAGTTTCATAAAGCACTGAGAAGAGATCCCTGCACCTAAATATAAATCCAACAAACTGACAGACTGATCAGAGCCCTGCGAAAAGTTTCTTTGGGCTTTACTCACAGTTAATATTATTCTGGAGCGTGCGGATACACTGTTGGTGCAAGCTCATCATGGCTGGGAGGAAGATGGTCTTGGCACCAGAGTACACCTGCATCTTCTTGTTAAGTCGTTGACCAGTGAAGACCGCAGAGTCCTCAGAGACGTCAATGAATTCAGATTCCTTCTCAACTTTAAGACAAAAGAAGGAGCATCAAGGACGAAATAACCAATGTGAAAATACAGCTGGATTTGTTATAAATACAGTACCTTTCCTCTCAAAGTACTCAAAACTAGTTGGGTTTTCACACTCAGGCAGAAGAGCAGGTAAAGGAATGTTCAGCAGATCCATTACAGAATCCTCAAACTTCTAAAATATGAGGGATTATTGGTCAATATTAATCAATCATGGCCTGTACTCTAAAAGCTAAACTTTTAAGATCATTGTCAAATATACCTGTTTTGGAGAGGTAACATTTATAGACATCACAGATGACTTGAAAGCTTTCACGCCAGGACCTTTTGTTGCTTCCTCTTTAACTACGGTCTTGATTTTTTTGGAAGGTTTCTTCACTCCAGATCTGTCTTTTCTCTTGGAAACATTCACATCGTAGTTCAAGCATGACTCAAAAGACATGGAGGGCTCCGCAGGGTCATTGTCACTTTCCTTGTCCTTTATTTTAGCCTTTTTGTTTTTGCGTTTTGAATTTTCTGACTCTTGTGTTTGAGTGCTGTGTTTCTCTTCACCTGTTTTTTTCCTTTTTTTGTTTTGGGCCTCTGAGCTCCTCAATATTTCTGAAGGTCTGTCATCTTTGACATTGGCCAGTTTGAACATTTTTGAGTATTTGTCACCAGACTCAAATGAAAAAGATTCTTTGCCTCCCTTTGACGATTCTTTTGATGTCTTTGATTTCTTATTCGACTCCTTTTCTGACTCAAATCTTCCACTATCAGAGTTGCTTTTGAATTTTTCCCTGGAATAAGACCTGGATTCCTGATGAGTGTCCTCTGAGTTTTCCAGCAAAGTATCACTGTTTCCTGATTTTCTGTTACTCTGATCATCTTTCTTCTTCTTGGAAACAACTGAATTGTCCATTTTATCCTCTTGGATTTCAATTTTCTTTTTCAAGATGTCATTCTGAGAGATATCCTGGCTTTCTTGTTCACCTTTTTCTTCATTTTCATTCTGGTCCTCATGTCTTGTCTGTTCTTCACGTTGTTTCTCTGAGTTAGCTTTCCTACTCCCTGTTTTGAAGAGGGCCTCATCTGAAGAATTATGACTCTTGCCATTAGATGTTAAGCAATTATTGTTTAAATCCTCCATTGTCAAGCTTCCATTATTTGAACAGTTTTGGTCGTCCAGTTTATCTTTAACAGATAAACTCTCTGACGCATCCCCATCTTCTGTGTGGCTGCATTGAGGAAAAATTCAAGATTAAGATGTCAAACACATACACATTCAAATTAAGCACAATTAATTGTATTCTACAGTATATTGTAAAATAAAAATAAAGGTTGAATGCTCTTCACCTTGTGGATTCCTTAGGGACTAGTCTTTTCCAACCCCTAACTAGCGACTTGGCAAATTCTCCAGCCTGCTCATGTCTGCGCAAGGAGTTAACTGTTTTGCCGATTCCAGTTTCCTAATTTATATGCAGACGCAAGTCAGTGAAGTCAAAGAAGATTCAACTTATCCAAAATTCATATTCAAATATATCAACACATAATACAGTCTTTGCAAGTGAGACTCACAGCAAGAACGTCTAATGTGATATCCAGATCCTTGAGTTTCTGCAAAATGTTTAGAACCTGGAAAGAGAGAAAAATAAACACATTAATCCCTCTGGTTATGTTACCATGCTATTGGGCATTTCATAACTACCATTAAAAAGGTCCGTTAGTGTGCCTGAACATGGTTTTCAAGCATGTTTAAGGCAAAAAAGCTCCCCATTGACATCAGGACAGCAGAAACTCTACACATCTTCCGTCGCAGGCTGAAAACTCACCTGTTCAGACTGAACCATGGCCCATTAAAAAATATACAAACAAAAAAGAACAACTACTTCTCAATCTCTTATTGTTTAAATGTTGAAGCAGTTCAGCACATGTATGCTGATGTACATGCATAATTCTTGCAATTTTTGGGTTGTATCCGCAGAGTTGAATGCACTTATTGTAAGTCGCTTTGAATAAAAGCGTCACCTGAATAAAAAGCAACTAAAAGGTGAAGCAAACTGAAGAAACCCCAACATGCCAAATATGGCAGTCCTGGTTTTGGATCACCACAGTTGCTGATTGTGCATTCAAAGCAGAAGCTATGTATGGGAACCTCACACACCCACTTAGGCTACTCCATTTACTGTGAACTATATATGGATAACGATACTGCTGGCTCTTATAAGGTCTCACTATATAACTGAATCAGATGTTTTCTGGTTGTGCATTTGACATTTTAATTTAATTTAAATGTAATTAAATTTAACCTGAAGAACTAAACATTGGCCAATTTATGCGTCCATCTACACGTAAAACGGGCTCAAACAAGCCTGCAGAGCTCCCCAACCTTCCCTGGTGATGGACAGCAGCCGTAAGTAACAACTGCAGGAGTTGCCAATTTTAGCAGAAAGGCGCCTCCCACTTAAACAACCTGACCCCTGAAGATAAGTGCTTCAAATGCTGTGCGGCAGCAGCGCACATGTCAGTCACTTAAACAGCTCTCAGTCCGCCTCTGCCCGCACATTAAGGATGCAAGGCGAGCATAATGAAAATGTAAATGTTAACAGTTAAATACCTACTAAATGGATCCTGCCAGGAGCATTTTATTTGTTCCTAAATAAAACTACGACAAATTAGTAGGACGGGACAAAGCCATGAATGAAAGATGGTGGGAAATCATTATATCTACACCAGAAACATCTAAAGAAACGGGAGAGTTTTTAAAACAATCTCTCCTGGAGGCAGCAGCTTTGTCCTTCAGCTCTGCTCTGTTTGTTGTGCGCACTTGTATAAAAGAAATAAACTTCGTATTTACCGTAGCAGACTCTGCTGTGTCTGTGAGCTGAAGTTTGAACCGCGTGACTTTCTTCACCACATCAGTGCTGCTGGCCATCACGGTGATTCACGTGCAACCGTCTACACACACCGGGCAGCGCGCGCCCATTGATGACACTATTATAATGGGCGGAAGCCAATGAAAGAAATGTTAAAAATTATATAACAATTCATATTAAACATGTGAATATGAATATATGACAAAAAATAGACATTGTTATTCATGAACATATTGTTGCTATAGAGAACAAAATTACACTAAACTACCTTTCTGAAATTTCCCACAAGCCTTCTGGTTACCTGTAGGTCTCTCTTTGGGAACTATTGACCCTTTGAATGGCCATATGGGGCTAATGAAAGAGAGATTTCTCATCCTTAAAATCAGAAACAACAATCAGGTGTGCTGATTTGAAAGTAACTGTGGATAATGCAGAATGATTGTCTCCTTTCATGTGACATGAAAGGGGGAGCCTTAAAAAATCCTGCTCTCCTGAGTTTACCCAAAGATACCTATGACTTAAATGATAAATGCTAAGATGACTCTTAGCACTCTATCAAATATTTTGAGAAAATGAATGAATTTCAAAATGTGTCCACCTTTCAGCCAAGAAACCAATAATATATTAAAGAGCTGGACATTTTTCTACGTCTCCTTAGATTTTTGTATATCCTCTGCACAGAGAGCTGCAGGACTCTGCAATTTAGCAAACACATTATTAAATGTGCTGGTAATGAAGTGGTGCTCAACTCTTGTAAGTGTCGTCTGTACACCTTCATTTTCTATTTTCTCCACGAAATTCTCCTGACTTCCATTAGATTGTCTATAAGATCATGTCCAACAATAAATCAATCATTTTTAGTTTTATGTGAGTTGATATTGAGTAAATATCCCTCCAAAAATCCACTGAGAGATAATGACATTTTTCTAAACAATGGCTAAATGAAACTCTTCATATGACGTCCCATTGAGGATATAGGTCGAGCCCCCACAATATGTTGACATCAACTGATTGGAGGCTATTGTGGGACACTATGTTGGAGGGGGTTTATGGTCCCTGCCCTCTGCCACATGCATTGCACAATGCTTGATTGGCACTCACACCTCAAGAGGAGGAGTTAACTGCATGTCTCTTTCAGCTGGAGTGACTGCTGGTCTCTCTCTCCTGCTCCAGTAACTGGAGGCACAAGTTCCTTCTTCCCCAGCCTCCACTTCACTTCTCAGGTAAGTGGAGCTTTCTCATTGCTGCTTGATTGTTTGTCATTTTAGCAATGAAAAGGTAATTTAGTGCAGTTAATGCACCAAGCACCTGCGTGTGTCAGCTTAGAATGGAAATCTGCTCTTTTCTCACTTACTTGGGCTTCAAAAGGCAAATAAATTGTCTGAAGCTGTTGACCTTTTTGTAAAATTAGTTTTTACACATAGCCATGGGGACAGTAAGCTTCAAGTTTTCTAGGGTTGTGGGTAAATAATGTGAGAAGTGGCTTTTTATGAAACTTTTTTGTCTTGTAGATTGTGTTAATTGCAGACTTATTCAGGACAAGCCTAAAACAAGTAAATAGAATTAAGAAAAGAGACAAAAAAATTATATTTGCCCTAATTTGAACTTAAACAGTCAGAGGACATGAGGCCTGCTGCTCATGTCTCAAAGTCTATAAAAGGAACGTCATGGGTGAGCCGTCCAGCGTTGCTATTCCTGGACATACAGCTGATAAATTGTGACAGATGCAAAGAGGGGCATGTTGACGCACTTATTCACCCCGACATCACCTGGTAGCACACATGTTTTCAAAGGTGTCAGCATCTGGTCGCGTCTAAATAAATTCACTAACTCAAAAAATGTAAGAAAACTTTTCTCCATAGATCCAACAAGTTAAATGTACAGAAATTTGACATTATTGCTTAGTTTAGTTAAAGAAAACAGTACATAGACATGATACAAGGACAACAGGACCTCAAAACTACTGCAAATACACAGCTCAAGACAGCATACACATTTCACGTTTCAACAATATAGGCCATTTTAAAGTAGTTCCAGAGCAGACCAGATCAAATCTAGGCCAATTCTTTGCCAGCATAATTCATATCTGTCACAAGTTGCATTTGTCACAATTTATCTGTAGCACATGACTTATCTGGCTGACTGATACGATCCAACTTTTCTGACACTTTTCTGACAGGCTTTATTTATATTTTCAGAAAGTCTGGGCTGTGTTCTGCTGCTACAGCCATGGCACCCAAAAAGAACAAGGCGACCAAAAAGAGTAAAGGAGACATAAATGAAATGACCATAATGGTTGAGGACAGCCCCATCAACAAGATCAATGGGTTAAACACTCTGTTAGATGGAGGAAACGGCTTCAGCTGCATTTCAACTGAAGTTACTAATTCTCTGTATGCCCCAAACCTCCTGGAGGGTTTGAGCAACATGAGACAGGATAGCTTCCTCTGTGATCTAACAGTTGCCACCAAGTCAAAGTCATTTGATGTCCACAAGGTTGTCATGGCCTCTTGCAGCGTGTACATTCAAAACATCTTGAAGAAGGATTCGTCCCTCCAAAAGATCGACCTGAACGACCTGTCACCAGTCGGCCTTGCCACAGCAATCACCTATGCATACTCTGGAAAGCTGACCCTGTCGCTGTACAGCATCGGCAGCACTATTGCTGCAGCCATTCTGCTGCAGATTGGCACCTTAGTGAAGATGTGCAGTGATTTCCTCATGCAGGAGCTCAGCGTGGAGAATTGCATGTATGTGGCCAATATCGCTGATGCCTACGACCTCAAAGAAACCAAGGAGGCAGCTCAGAAGTTCATGCGGGAGAACTTCATCGAGTTCTCTGAGATGGAGCAGTTCCTGAAGCTCACCTATGAGCAGATCAGCGATTTCCTCGCAGATGATTCCCTGCAGCTTCCCTCCGAGATCACAGCCTTTCAGATCGCCATGAAATGGTTGGACTTTGACGAGAAGAGGTTGAAATACGCAGCAGATCTTCTAACTCACATCCGCTTCGGGACTGTCTCTGCCCAAGACCTGGTGAATCATGTCCAGAGTGTGCCTCGAATGATGCAAGACCCAGAGTGCCACCGTCTCCTTGTTGACGCCATGAATTACCATCTGCTGCCGTACCAACAGAACATCCTCCAGTCACGCAGAACAAAGGTGCGCGGTGGCCTCAAGGTGATACTCACAGTCGGTGGACGCCCTGCCTTGACAGAGAAATCACTCAGCAAAGACGTTCTCTACAGAGATGCAGATAACGTGTGGAATAAGTTGACAGAAATGCCAGCAAAGAGCTTTAATCAGTGTATTGCAGTCTTGGATGGCTTCCTGTATGTGGCAGGTGGTGAGGACCAGAATGATGCAAGGAACCAGGCTAAACATGCTGTTAGCAACTTCTGCAGGTAAGAACTTATTGTGACTTTTAATCTTTAATTTGGTGTTTGTCATATTAGTTTGTGTAGGATTAGAAAATAACTGTAAATCCCTCTCACATTCTTTAGATATGACCCCCGCTTCAATACTTGGAATCACTTGAGCAACATGATCCAGAGGCGCACCCACTTCAGCCTCAACACCTTCAACGGCCTCTTGTTTGCCATCGGAGGGCGAAATGCTGATGGAGTTCAGGCCTCGGTGGAGTGCTATGTGCCCTCCTCCAACCAGTGGCAGATGAAAGCTCCCATGGAGATTCCCCGCTGCTGTCACGCCAGCTCCCTCATCGATGGCAAGATCCTTGTATCCGGAGGTTACATCAACAACGCCTACTCTAGGGCTGTGTGCTCGTATGACCCCTCCACTGACACCTGGTACGATAAGAATAGTCTGAGCACACCACGAGGCTGGCACTGCGCTGCCACCGTGGGAGACCGAGCCTACGTCATTGGTGGCAGTCAGTTGGGAGGTCGTGGGGAGAGGGTGGATGTCCTCGCTGTCGAATCTTACAACCCTCACAACGGGCAGTGGAGCTACTGCGCGCCTCTTCACACGGGAGTGAGCACCGCCGGTATTTCCATGTTGAACAACAAGGTCTATCTCCTCGGAGGCTGGAACGAGGGTGAGAAGAAGTACAAGAAATGCATTCAGGTTTACAACCCTGACCTCAATGAATGGACTGAGGATGATGAATTGCCAGAAGCTACAGTTGGCATTTCATGCTGTGTCGTTACCATACCCACACGGAAAACACGAGAGTCCAGAGCCAGTTCAGTGTCTTCTGCACCAGTCAGTATATAAGGATTAAGATGATAGTAATGATGTCGTTTACATGTCCAAAGGTCTCCAGCTTTTCTGTTGCATAAATCTTGGTTCTAAACTCTACCAATAGACCCTTTTGAGGGGGCCAAGATGATCAATTTAAATGGCGATCAACTTTCTTTAGATGATCAAACATTTTTAAAAATGCAAAGATTACAAATTTGGGAACACGTTCTTTTAAGATTTTGTCATTAGAAGCTAATTGAAGCCAGTGCTAACATTTTAAAGGATATTTCAGAGTTAATAACAGCTAATAATTAGTATAATTGGCATCATTAAGGTCAGATAATGTTCATGACAGAGACAAACTGGACATATAAATAACCAATTTTATCATTTTTAGACAGAAATGTACCTTTGGGGCCAATTCAGTTATAGGGATAATTAAAACTCAAATGAAAGGTATAAAAATGCAAAATCAATGCTGTTATTGAGATTAATCTGTAACATGACTGTCGTTTTGCCATGAAATTAATAACACTGTGTTGTTTGTGTACAACACAGTCATTAATATTTTAGGATTTTGTGACAATCCTGTTGACTAAAGCTACTGTGATTCTAAGATACTTGACCAGAATAATGAGTGGCAAAAAGCTGGAGTTGGAATAAGTGTTGGCACCACCTACCAGGAGTAGGTGCTTGTGATTAGTGTTTAAACGCACTACACAGTAAGGCTGCAGTTTCTTTACATGTGTCTCGTGTACAGTATTCAGTGGTCTCGTGTCGTTGTGTGATCATCATAAACACTATTGGTGCGAATAAAAAGGATTCTTTTGGGAAAATGTTGGAATGATGAGGGTTGAATGGGTTCAGATGTGACAGTAATTAACTATTTTGTAAAAAAGAAAAATATAACTTAGGAATGATGTTGTCCTCCTGAGCTTTCCTGGAGGTCAGTACTCATGAATTCCCTGACTGCTCAAGTCTTTTCATTTTTTGTTTGTTTTTAAATTAAAGGGATGAAGTGTAAGCTACTCTGAGCCATAGTCATTTATTTAAGATAATTTTATTCTGTTCATTTTGTGAGTCTTTTAAAGGGGTGTATTTGTGTGACACAAATCCAGTTAAGGTTGCTTTTTGACTACCATAAATCAACAAATCTACATGTTTCAGATTTTAATTCATATGTGCTTGCTCTTTTTAGTGGTGTCTTTTACTATTTTGGGAAATTATTGAAAAGGCCAAAGTACAGTTAATATTGGCATATGGCTTGATTGAACTGAAAAGTGTCACCATGCTATGAAACAGGAATGTAAGGATTTAGTTTCACCAGATTTGCATGGTGTTCACTGCAGTATTTGTGGACCAGGAGGAACAAGTGATGAGGCCATTTAGAGGGCTACATTTCCTATTTCCAAAACAATGAGGTATGCACTTTTTATTTCCTGTCTTTAATCCTACATTATATACACACATACAAGGAGATAAATGCATATAAGGGCTATTATATTCCACACAGTACATCATTATTGGTGTACTCTTGTCCATTAGTCCCAAAGAGTGAAGCATCTCATATTCACCACCGGTTTCATGTGCTATCTCACACACAGTCAAGGTTATTCTGTTGAGGTGTCACTAAAGCCTTAACTTAAGTAGTTATATAATCAATGTTAAAGGACCTCAAAATCTATTTTCCCAATCAGCTTCTTGCTATGAGTGATGGGATCCTATTTGAACACAAAAGTCTCTGTTTTGGTTATTTCACATGAGAGGTTTCTGTATTTGCAATTTTGCCCTGACATGTCACAAACTTCTGAGCACCAGAGTCAAGCATTATTTGAAACAAAAGTGAAGACAGTTGCCACCACTACTCAAATCTAAATAACCTACATCTACACAGTCCAGCAGATTAGCTGAGTTTTTAAGTGTTAAACTCCTAAATACCTAAGATTTTGTACTTAATTTTTGCTTATTATTTATTGTTATAAAAAATACTGAACTGAAGTATATACTGAACTGTTGTGTTACTAAAATAGTACCAGGTCAGGTTTTTATATATGGAGAATAGTGCACTTGACAAATTTACAAAGAATACTAACAAACAGGATGACATCAGCCTAATGGAAACCAGACAAACCAAAGAAAATGAACTGAGAGTTAAACCACATCCTTATTTGGGGCCGAAGTCAGTGCAGTTCAGTGACCTGTAAACCTGTACATCTACAGCACAAACATCCTCTCAAAGAATTTGAGTGCTGTGTCATGACAATCACCTTTATTTCACTATGATGTTGCATTCAATTGCTCCTGACAAACTGGTACTTCTCAGACTTTAGTTGTAAGCATGACTCATTGATTTTAACGCTGTGCTTTGGAAATGATAAGACAAGGCCGCAGTAAGTAAATACAGTGCATCCGGAAAGTATTCACAGCGCTTCACGT
>LKNJ01005425.1:0-23374 GCA_002120245.1 Maccullochella peelii
CTCGCAACTTACAGGACTTGAAGGATCTGCTGCTAACGTCTTGGTGCCAGATACCACAGCACACCTTCAGAGGTCTAGAGGAGTCCATGCCTCGACGGGTCAGGGCTGTTTTGGCGGCAAAAGGGGGAACTACACAATATTAGGCTGGTGGTCATAATGTTATGGCTGATCGGTGTATAACATCATGACAGCTCCATCACAACCGCAGATGACTAAAACTGCAAAACACACATTTTAGTTTAAAAAGGCCTTGTCTATTCAAGTTTCCCTGCCCGAGTATGAGAGAGGGTCGCCTTAACCTCCAGCTAACCCCCTAATAGAATGCCACTGGTTTGGGTTTCACTTGAGAGATTTAACTGTCACATGATCAAGACACTGCTGCAGAGGCTTTTCCAAACTACAAAGAAAACAAATGGAGTAAACCTGGAATAACTGATACTTAAAAATTCTGAAAATGAAAGGGCCGTATCAGCAACTTACATAGAAAAAGTAGTTACAATATTTATAAGTTATAGTACCTGCAAAACAAATATTATTCCTACTTAAACAATGCTGAAATATTGTAATACTGTTTAGTTTTAAGATTCAGTACTTAGCTCTGCATGGCTGAACAACACTGTGTGGAAACCCGGGAACAGTAATAATGATTTTTACCTTTGGTGTGCTGCAGAGGTACCGCATCACCTCTCCAATGTACTGGATAACAGTCACACTGTTTTTCCTGCAGTCATCCCAGAACTGAGAGGCAGAAAACTTCCTCTTCAGGATGATGGTTGACCCTTCAGAATAAGACAGAAAAAAGATTATTCGATTGTGGGCTAAACAGAATAGAAATGTGATGGCAACAGATTTGGATTCTGTTTTATTTTTATGGCTTTCAGTTCAGCAAGTTGTGCTGTTCACAACTTCAGATATTCAGTTATAAAAGTAGAGATACTGCTTATGTCCATTTAAACAAAGACATTTTTTTTAGGGATATTGTAAATTTTTTCTGCTAATACCACTATTGTATTAACTAAAGTATTCCTAGTTATTTCTACACTCCATTTATATTTTGAATAGACTGCATTAAAGATGAATTACTGTACTTTATGTAAGACTTGACTGCATGCCATTTAACTGCATGTACTGCACAACAGGACTGTGATTGTTGTGGGGCAGTATTGAATATCTCCAAATATATGTGTAACTCAGGCTGCTTACACAGACATATAATAGCGGTGTGAACTTTAGCCTATTTAGCAAAAAGCAGTTTTTTTAAGAGGTAATCTGGTTTTGGTTGACCCGGCTCTGTTCAGATTACTGGTTCAGAGTGACAAAAGACTCTTTCATTTAGTCTCCCAGTGGAAGGAAAACCACAGGGAGAAGGTGGAGCATCACTTTTGTGCCGCGTGGAAACGAGTTCAGTTCAGTTTACAATTCTGCAGCACTAGCCCTGTCATGTGTGAGAACCTTATGAGGATCTTGTAACAGGGTGCCACTTTCATGAATCTGCATAATCTTCAGGGAGCACAGCTGGCATATAAGCAAATTACAGCCCACCACTGTAGAGCTCTGAGGTTCAAGCGATGCCTAATTAATTTATTGTAGTGATAGCAGGCGGGAAGCCAGTGAGGGATCGTATCCTTGTCAGTCCATGTTGTAAGATCAATTAAAGACCCACATGATAATTTCAACATGTCATAGCTTCTGTTTTTATTTCCCATATTAGTAAAATGATTCAGAGCTGAAAACCATTCATCCCCAAAAAGTCAACTTTTCATGAGCCAAGAAAAACAGTTCTGTCGTCAGCTTTGTGGCAACGCATGTTTCATCTATTCCAATAGGTTTTAATGGTTTATTTAGCTTAAGAAGTGGGAGGATTTTCTCAAACCATAAGGAAACACTTAATCCATCAGTTTATCTAAAGATTTCAAAACTGCCAAATTTGGAGACACAAATGTCAGTAATGTATGACGACAAATTGAACCTGGATCTGCCATAAATGATGCATCACATCTCTGCTTATATTTCGTGCGACAGCCACTGTCGGCACTCACAGCCTCAGCTTTTGTTTGGTTTTAAGTGTCAAACCATTTTGATTGATGTGGTTATCTTGAAGTTGGATGGTTTATGGCACAAAAATGCTACCTGTGACCTGTGTGTGTACACACTATAGGGTGGATAGTGTGACCTGAAGCTTGCACAAAAAAGCCCATTGCAGTCAACTTGTACTTCACTGTACAACTCATGGATGTACAGTGAACCAGGGCCCTTGCTGCCCTGCAGTCTGAATTTGAATGTACAGCAGTTTGGCCTGAAATACTGCAACTCTAGTCTGTAAGTCTAGTAGAATTATTTGGTTTTCTGCACCTTGCAACACATCTGTCTTGCCCCTACCGAGGTCAGTTAGGAGACAAATGGCAGAAAATAAAAACATGCATATTTTTCAGTTATTTAACAAAGCCTGACATGTAAAAAACAACCGAACAACTACTTGTTAGCTCAGTAAAGTATTCACCAGTCTGTAAGGAATCTCACACAGCTCTCACAAAGTCTTACGTGTTTTACACTCTGGCCTGAGGTCACGACTGTCTTAGCTACAACTCAATCGTCTCACCGGTCTCAATGGAGCCAATAAAGCCTATGATGAATCCAGCTGTGTGGTACAGAGGCAGGTTGAGGTAGATGACATCACTAGCCGTTACACCGTTTGAAGATAAAACAGCCAGAGCTGTTAAGAGGCGGTTCTGGTTGATCACAGCTGCCTTCGGGAGACCTGAAATCCAACAAGACACAAACAGCACAAACCTTAAAGACTGAGATATGTTGTCGTGGGAACAGATTATCAAATGGAGCTGAGAAACAAACCAGACCAACGCTGACACTCCAATACCTGTAGTGCCAGAGGTGTAAATATAAACCGCAGGGCTTTTGAATGTGATGTGTGACCTGAGGGATCGAGGGAGCGGGGCGTCCGATGCCTCGTCCACTTTATCAGAGAAGCTCTCAATTCCGGGTGTGTCACAGTGTTTGGTCATCAGGAGGATGGTGACGCCCTGCTCCATCAGGGAGGGCAGCACATCCTCTACTGCTTCCTTCAGCTCTGGAAAGGGACATACAGTACAATCACAACCACTAGATACTAGTCTTAGATTAATATACAGACTTGCATAGATACTGGCCCAATATTGGCTGTGACATTTGCAGCTTTACGGAATAAGCAAGGATGATTAAAGCCTTATGGAAGCTCAGCTTTTACTTTGATTTATAAGTGTGAACAGTCACTGAGAATCGCCTGAGCCTATAGAGGCTGGAGGATGATCAGTGAACTATGGGGATTAGTTCAGGAGACAATGACAATGTACACTGCAGTAATTTGAGAGCAAAAATACTCTTTGCATCCCTGACTTGGTTAAAGGTTGTTCCAATAACCTGAAAGACCCCTGAAATATTCTGTACCTGAATACATTCAAACAAAAACTTAATTCTTCATCTAACAAAAGAAACAGAAATCTCTATATTTTTCACAGAAGCTAGAAATTTAAACTTCAAATCAGATCAGAAAAAATATTTTAGATCAATATTTACATTCAAATGGTAAATATTCTTAGTATGTCATCACCATTTAATAAGCTTAAGTCCCTTCCCTTCCATGTGACTGTGTTAAATCAATCTGGCAGGGGTCCATTCAGGATAATTCCCTGAAGTCTCTTTACACCTCTTATGAATATAACATATATATATGGTTTATGCACCACATGGGCCAAGAGCTATACTGCTATTTTGAAGAAAATAGAACTTCTTCTTCTTCTAAAAACAGCTTGAACCTTTAGGCGTAACAGAGAGGTTCAATCGAAACCAGAAACCATATAAATCATTTTGTTTCTCGGCTATTTAAAAACCTCACATCCAACCTGAATGTATGGCTGAAGTCAGCAGCTCCTTAAAGAGCAGGCCTAGCTCTGCCATAACTCTGGACTGCTCATAACGCACACACATGCATACCTGGGGCTGCTATCAGCACTTTCGCCTTGCAGCAGTTAAAGCAGTGCAGCAGAGACTTGGTGCGGATGTTGTTATTGAGAAGAGCCACAGGAGAGCCTACTTTAGCCAAAGCCAGCCAGGTAATCATGAAGCCGGGTTCATTCCCCATGAAAAGTGCGACGGTGTCCCCATCTTTATACCCGGGGTGCGACCGAAGCGCGTTGGCTGTTTTGTTACTCCGTGTATCTGTGTGAGTGTACGAGTAGCTTTCATTTCCAAACACAATGAACTGCTTGTCCGGATGCGCAGCGGTCTGCTCCAAGAAACGGTCCAAAGCAAAGAAGAGAGGTCTCCTTCTTCGCCTCGACACAAATGTCACTAAAATCCGCAGCAGATCCCTGAAATACAGAATATCCATCCACAGATAAGGGGAAAAAGTTTTCAGTGCGAATGGTATGATGAGGGTACTTGCTAAAATGACTGAAATTAAAAACATCTCCATCATGTTTTCTCGTTTAAAAGCCACAAAAAAAAGTTCAGCCCTGCTTCAAAATGGGGAATGTTACAAATAGGCCTAAGGATTTTTTTCAGTGGGGCGGGGCATTTTCTGAAAAAGTTAGTGAAGTTCATAGAAAAGGGCACATATTTTAAATCATTTGGAAGGTAATATAAGAGGGAGGTGATCTTCAAACTTTGGCTGACAGAACTGATTTAAAGTGAAATGATGTAAAAGAAAACCCTCATATTTCTCCCACTTAAAGTCAGTGTCAGGTTCAGCTCAGCTGAAAAAGGCTGTTGAGGTTAAACGATGTAACGAGGTAAAACTGTGCAGGGATCAGTTGATGCAGCAGGCGGAGCCGCAAATACCAGACATTCAGATAACGTAAGAGTTTGAGCATTTAACCTGATAAAAGAAATAGCATTTTCAGCTTCTCTGATCATTATTATTCATATAGTGAAATGGGCCTGTATTACTCTTTTATGTACAGTTTGGTAGTTGAGGGTCAGGCTCCCTGCAAAGGGTCACAAGACAAATCTGTGCAGTGGAGAGATGATATTAGGGATGGTAAGAAGAAAAAACCAAGTTCTGCTACACAAATCTGTTTTTTTTCTCTAATCTTTGCTTTTTTAATGAAATTTTGGATAATTTTACCTATTTAGGCCTCAAACAGTTATTTAAATGAAACCATGTGAGACGTTTAGAGGGGAAATGTCTCCTCGGTGGATCTGCTAACAGCTCACAGACATCTGAAACGTGACAAGGGGCCCCAACCGCACACCCACGTTTGTAAGGGGTCATGGCGAGCCAAAAAAAGGCTGGTTTCATATAGTGCAATGTGGGTTTTTTTAAGCCTATCGTGTGCTGTTTATGTGAAATATTAATCTGATTAGTAACTCGAAACTCCGGCTGTGAAATAAATGTAGCAGAGTAAAAAGTGTCTGAAGAGTAGTGGAGTAGAAGTATAGAGAGGCATAACATGGAAATACTCAAAGTACAAGTACAAGTACGGCACAGTACTTGAGTAAATGCACTTAGTTACTTTCCACCACTGGTAATGGGACCACCCTTGTGTTTAATTAATGGATTATGGATTGGAAAATTCTGATGATTGACTGCAAATGCATACAGTCAGGTACACACACACACACACACACACACACACACACACACACACACACACACAAACACACTATGACACAAATTAAGAAGTTTATTCCTCAGACACCTTTTTATTATTTTTGGTGACACCAGAATTGTAAAATTGGCAATGTCCCAGAAGAACTGTCTTTTTCTCTCAATGTTCTTTTGAAGCAGTTTTAAATTCCTGCAGGTGGCACTCTTTTCTTTGTTTGCGCTCCACTTCTATTCATTTCCACCAAGCAATATACTGTGTACTTATACTGTAAAGCCCATCACTTTCCATTTGACATCAAATGTGTCACGCACTGGAAAGACAAAATCAGCGTCCTCTTTAAAATTGTGAGATGGAACAGGCTGTGGGCTAAATCTCTACTTTTTATCCAAACTGAAAAGACCAAGGTTGGCACAGAATGGTGGTTAGATTTGTAAAACATTTATACGTAGAAGAAATTAGGTTTTGTGCAGAGTTTAAACCCAAATACAATGCATGCTGGGGAGTATGTTAATATGCACTATATTTACTTACAAACAGTCACAAGACTTCAGGTCAGACAAACTAAAGATTATGAAACAGGGCTAAAAATAGCAACTAGTGGACTAGACTTGAAATTGGCAAACTTTTCCATTTGCATTCAGTTAAACTGGCTTTAATCAGTATTTTGATATTCATATTAGACTAAACAACTCTGTAATGTGAAAGGGTCACTTGTGCCAAAAATGGCAAACACTTAACTCTGCAGGTCTTTTAGCTCAACATTTTGGTTTTACAGCCTGCTATTTGACTTATTTGTTTGGGACCGTGCACTATTAAAGCACAATGCCAACTGACCTGATCAGGTCAGTTGGCATTGTGGTTCAAAGGTTCAACATTTTGGGAAACATGCTTATTTGCTTTCTTGCAGAGAGTTAGATGAGAAGCTTGAATACCACTTACATGTAAATATGAAGCTACAGCCAGCAGCTGGTTAACTTACAGTTAACAGTTTACAGTTAACTAACAGTTTAGCACAAAGACTGGAAACGGCAGCTAGCCTGGCTCTGTCCAAAGGTAACAATTTCCACCTACCAGCACCTCTATGGTTCACTAATTAACACGATAATCTTGTTTGTCTAAGGGAATGGTTAAATGGGGGTTAAATTCTGGACTATTTCTTGCCCGGGAATGATAAAATACTTGATTTCACAAAATTCTCCTTGTGACCGTTGGACCAGTGAATGATGCTGTTGGGAGCTGGATGCATCCCTGTTGCATGTCCTTTGAACCTTGGGCGTCAGCCAGAGATTTTTTTTTAGTGGGCGAGGTAATATCAGTGGTCACTGAGGTCTTTGGGTTGTGAAAGTCTTGTGAGCACACTGCAGCAAATCATGTGGTGACACACAGCCTGCGTGCACAAGGCTATCTATCTCTGTGATAGTGTGAACTTCTTTTTTTTCACCCTTTGCTGTGCTCTCTCCAGAGTGTGTTCCGTAATGCTCCCTAACTAAATGATGTCAGTATTATGCCGCTAACGTTATTATATTACACTGAATTCAAAACAGTCAAATAAGCAAGCATGACGAACTGAAACAACACCCACTCACAGATAGTTGTAGTAAAGTCTGCAAGTTATTTAGCAGCTTAAATTTGTTACTTTAAGTGCATTTTACCAGTGGCCTTTTCTTTTTAGATAAACAGGACATATTTATAAGAGAAGGTTGAAAAAAACATTACTTTTAGACTTAATTTTGTTTTTGAATGACTGAATAAATAAACGAATCACTAAAAGGTTGTTTTTTGTGTGTTTTAAGCCATTCTATGCAATAGCAAACAAGATGTATTGCAGTAATTTATAGTTTATTTTGCAATGCCAACATGTCTTCAATCGGTTTTTTAATAAAAAATGTTTTGCAGAAGTGACAGTTCCCAAGTCGCTGCTGTTGCAGAAGGAGGACAAAACATATTCTGCACAAGGAAAATAATTCTTCGACATTTTCAGATGTTCTCTTTGGGAGGTTTTAACGCTAGTAGCCCAGCTGATAAGAATTTGCTGGCGTAAGGGATTGTGTTTCAGAAATGCTTTTTCTCAAGTCACGTTGCTCCACACCGTGAAGGCGACCAATGGTGTGAAGGGCACGTAGACCCACCGCTATAAAGCCGAGGCGTCTTCATTCATGAGAGCAAACTGGGAGGTGGATCCTGCGCTGCCGTGTGACTTCACTGACACACTCACTATTACATTGGACAATGCTGCGAGTCAGGTGTCTGAGAGGAGGTAGCAGGGGGGCCGAGGCTGCCCATCTGATCGGAGCTATGGTTGGTATTATGGTGGTTTCATGTCTTTCTTTTTTTTTCTCCAAAATTTTAGAAAAAGTAATTTTTTTTGTTTAAAAAAAAACCCACATCAACGTGAATAAAGAAAATATGCTCGACATTTTCTTCTCTATACTATAGGCTCCATCTGAGCTGCTTCTTTCACTTGAGATCAGTTGAATTGATTTCTTCTTAAACGTTTTTAGTTGACGAAAATACAAAAATATCAAAGTATATCAAATCTAATCGACTATTTGGGCTAAAACCACTGATTATGTCAAACAGACCTTAATCCAAGGGTTGATTTGTTTATAATTGCTGCCAGAGCTTTTTTTTTGTCTTCGGTCCCTGAGTGACAGTGAACAGCTGTTTCGCACAGATGCTCTCCCAAACTCAATGACACTTAAGCTGCTCCTGAGCCAGCAGAGGCCACACTATCTGTGGAGATAGCGCTTCTTAATAACACGTGTACTTCGGCATCAAACAAACTGGAGGCATTTCTTACTGATTTCTAAGGTCACTGCTTCTTTTATCAGTTTTATCAGCCTCCACCGTTTTACTGTATTTGAATTAGCCTTTTTGTATGTGAGCCGCCAGCCAAGTCATTTATTTGACTATGCCACTTCTAATTTCACTTCATTTCTGGCGCTAAAATAAAAGAATAAACAAAACATGCAGCAATGGTAATTACACACAGCTAGTTTTGTTTACAACTTGTATTAATATGTATAGACTGTATTTCTTTTCTGAAAATGTCTATTAAATGTAAAGAATTGGCAATTTTTTATACAAAAACCTTTCTCAGTATGTATAATGTCATTCCCACACAAAATTCAAGGCCATTTTTGTGCTGCAGAATATTAAAAAAGTAATTTTTTCCCCTCCTCAGCTTGGCCGGGCGGTGACTGGATGGGTGCAGAGGGCCTTCCAGAGTACTTTGAGTGCAGCAGCTGCACAGCAGCAGCGTGCACTTGAAGAGGAGCATGTTACTGAGCCTGTGCAGCAGGAGTGTCCTGTCTGCAGCTACAATGAATGGGACCCTCTTGAGGAGGTGATTGTGGGCCGTGCTGAAAATGCCCGTGTGCCTCCCTTCACTGTGGAAGTGAAAGTAAGCTATAATGTCAAGATGACTTCTGTGAAACATGCAGATCACATAATGTCCATGTGTGGACCACTGCTGTGTAGGTTCCCTACCAATACAGCATCAAAACTGTGAAATGATACCTAAATTGAATTGTGAGGCAATGAGATTAACTCCATGTTGTCATATTCTAAACTTCTCAACAGGCTAACACATATGAGAAGTATTGGCCCTTCTACCAGAAGTATGGGGGCCAGGCTTTTCCTGCGGACCACTTGAAAAAAGCTGTCGCTGAGATTGAAGAAATGTGCAATATTCTGCGTAATGAGGGCGTCACTGTGAGGAGGCCAGAACCCATCGACTGGTCTCTGGAATACAGAACTCCAGACTTCACATCCTCAGGTAAAAAATAAACAAAGCAAAGGTATTACTCACTGATAAGCCTTTTATAGGCCTATACATATAATACGTTCCCATTAATGTCAAAATTGTGTGCTACTTTATACTTCTACTTTACTACATTTCAGAGGGAAATATTGTACTTTTTACTTTAAACATATGATCAGTTTATGAAATATGATGCATTTTTATAGATTAAAGTATGCAAAAGTATACATATAGCTGTTAAAATGAGTTCTGTTTACTTGTTAATGCATCAATAATAGTGGTCAATAATATCATGATACAACACTGACAGGGCCTATTCTGCCTAACATGTACTTTTACTTTTGCTACTTTTGCTGCTTTTAAGTACATTTAGCTAATAATACTTATGTATGCAAGACTGTTACTTATAATTGAGTATTTCTAAAGTGTAAGGCTACTTTTACTTAAGTAAATGATCTGAATACTTCGCCTATTTATCTGTGTATGATTTAACAGTGTTAAAGTTTCACATTGTATTTTTTTAATAAAAAATATTCTGTAAGCTAATCGTGTATTGTTGAATGTGTTGTAGGCATGTATGCTGCCATGCCCAGAGACATCCTTATGGTCGTGGGAAATGAGATTATTGAGGCTCCTATGGCCTGGAGGGCTCGCTTCTTTGAGTACCGAGCCTACAGGCCTTTGATCAAGGAGTACTTCGCAAAAGGTGCTAAATGGACCACTGCCCCTAAACCCACTATGGCCGATGATCTGTATGATCAGGTGAGGGCTTATTTTGAGGGAAGGGTTGGTATAATCTGTTTAACTTCAACACAAAGTTGTTTAAGTTCCTCATATCACCCCTGAACCTCTTTTCCCCGTGCTGTTTATTGCACTGTGCGTGGAAAGAGACTTTACTTCACTGCCTAAGCGCTAGAGTGTAAATCATTATAGTTTGGTGTCGCTCAGGACTACCCCATCCGCACAGTGGAGGACAGACACAAGCTGGCCGCCGAGGGGAAGTTTGTGACCACAGAGCACGAGCCCTGCTTCGATGCTGCTGATTTCATCCGAGCTGGGATGGATCTTTTTGTCCAGAGGAGTCAGGTATGAAGGCTGTTAAACTTACGAGCTTGTCTGCTATCTGATATGGAGGGTGACTTTTCTTAAAGCACCCACAGGGGCAAATTCACTCCTATCCAATAGTCTTTCGTCTCATGTGCAGAACAACGTAACGTGCAGAGCAACATGCAGAATAATAGATTAGATAAAGCAGCATTTTGCTACGGCTAAACTGCATGACATATAAAGGTCTCTGTGTGCTTGTGAACACCAGCTTACCATTTATTCACACAAAAACTATTACAAGTAGCCTACATGTTAAGAATTTGCATCTGAATATACAGCATGGGTAACTCCCTCAAACCTCTTCTACTGTTTTTTTGGGGTTTTTTTTGCAGGTTACGAACTACATGGGAATTGAGTGGATGCGTCGCCATCTGGGCCCGGACTACAAGATCCACATAATCTCATTCAAGGACCCCAACCCCATGCACATTGATGCCACTTTTAACATCATCGGGCCAGGACTGGTGCTGTCAAACCCTGATCGCCCATGTCGCCAGGTACTGTAAGACAGGAAAGGCTCACAGCGTCTTGTGCCGCCCTCTTGTGGACTGATACTTTAACTTGGTTTGATAAACGCCACGAAGCCCCACATTTACCACATTGCTCTCTGTCCTTTCCCTCAGATTGACATGTTCAAGAAGGCTGGCTGGACTATTGTGAAACCTCCAACACCTCTGATTCCTGATGGTGGGCTTATCTTCTCTTATGTGAGCAAAACATTGAGATTTTTTACTGGAGAACAAAAAGACACTCTCTCCCTTTCTGTGTAGACCACCCACTGTGGATGTCCTCCAAATGGCTGTCCATGAACGTCCTGATGCTGGATGAGAAGCGTGTGATGGTTGACGCCAACGAAAGCACCATTCAAAAAATGTTTGAGCGTCTCGGTGAGTTCATATATTGAATTTATTCCAGCTTACTTTTGCATGAGATTCATTTCAACAGAAGGCTTCTGCGCTGCATAATGATGCGTGAATGTGTTCTTCTTGCAGGTATCAAGACCATAAAGGTGAACATTCGCCATGCCAACTCCCTGGGTGGTGGCTTCCACTGCTGGACAACCGATGTTCGCCGCCGTGGTACCCTGCAGTCCTACTTCCACTAACCTTGCCAGAAATAGGCCGTTTTTATTGAGCTTTGAAGATTACAGCCTCAGTCCCGAATCTTAATGCCACTGTAAATGTTAAATCTTTATTGTATGTATACACAGGTTAATGAAGGGAATAGCTTTGGGATAGAAAAATCTACTGTTTCAAACCCTGTCTTAAAAAGTATACACATTTGAAATTTGCATGTTTGGGTGTCAACTAATAATGGGGCAATCTTATCATGATGGGTGGCACCGAAGTCCTTTTTCTGGATTGGGTCTTGATGGCCTAAATGAACATGTATGCATTGTTTTGATTTGACATTGCTGTGAATCACAGTGCCTTTGCAAACAGCTCTGTTCAGAGATATATAGCAACAAATGAATGAACATCACTTTACTTCAATCAGTAATCTCAATATTAACTGCATTTCTGGCCTGGCTATTGTGTAGCTGAACTGTTTATGGCTCATACATCTTAAAGCCATTACTTTGAGGACAAGGTACAATTTGGTATGTGAAAGTCATCAAACGAGGTCACAGGAGGAGAGATGCTACCTCCTCATGAAAAGTCAGAAACCATCATTTTATCTTTTTCCAATGTATTCTTTTTTATTTAAAGAAATGTATAAAGGGTGTTACGTAGGTAATTAAGCCATATTAATTTCTTATCGTAGTATATTATTTTGTAAAGATTTTAAATTGATTGAACAGACAACGTTCTATTTATATTTTTCATACTCTTTATTGGATTTCCCAACAATTAATGTTTTTATATATTTTCTTAAAAAGTATGCAGTCCATATCAGATATTGTATACCTTTTGCCTCTGCTGTTTTCTCCTATTGCAAATCTAGGCCAGTTATATGCTACTAGTCATTCTCACTGCTTAGCTGCTTTTGTGTGCAAAGGAAAAGAATGAAAGGTGTTTTGTTGTGAAGATTCGTGTTTTCTGATTCCTTAGTTTGCTGCATATGGATATAAGATGTTTACCTCCTCAAGTATGCCTTGATATTTCTTTTGAGACAATGAACTGAAGGGAAGTTATGGCTCAACAGAGGAATGCAAGTGATGTTTTCTATTATGCAACATTATTAAATGTAATTAAAAAGAATTTTCTTTTGATTGTATTATTGGTGTATTACTGGTGTGAAAAAACATTGCAGCATTGCACTTCTTAACCTTTAATCCATCATCACTGAAATCTTTTACTTAAGTACAAGTATTACCACTACAAGTTAAAAAAAAACTTCATTACAAGAAAAAAAAGCCCTGAAATCAAATGTTTTATTTAAGAAGTATTATCAGCAAAATGTACTTAAAGTATCAAAGGTAAAAGTACTCATTATACACATTAGCCCCTTTCATAGTGTTATATTTATCATATATATTATTTAAAAGTTATTACTAATGCACTAACATGTTAGCAGCATTTTAATATTGTCAAGGTGGAGTTTTTTTTTAACTTCTTACTATGTTAAGTAGTTTTATCTATAACAAAGCATCATATTTTAGAAGTTGGTCATATATTTTGGTTGAAACTTTTAATCTGAAAAGTAACTTGTAACTAAAGTTGTCAAATAAATGTGGAGTAAAAAGTCTAAGTATAAAGTAGCAATACTTACGTAAAGTAAGTAAAGGATAATAGTGGAGGAAATATACTTAATTGGAACTCAATCAAACTGACCGTCCCAAGATGTCGAACTGAGAGATATAGGAGATTGCACACTCCTAAATGACAGCGGATTTTAGATTTCAGATCTGTGATAACAGATCAAAGATGTTAGTTTTTTAGCTTAGATAATTGCAATTTTAAATTTAGGTCTATTTGTAACTTTTAATCTATTTTACATTTTGTGGTCTATTTAGTATTCACGTCTTATTGTAACAGCAAAATAATTCAGTGTTTTTAATGACATTTGTATTCATGATCCTGTGATCATGCTGGAAGGTCAGTAAACTATATTTATGTCAGTGTCTCTCAGTATTCAGATATACAAAAACTAGGTATTTTCATTGCATGCATCCTAGGTTAACATAGTATCAACATAGTAACAGATTTCGGACCTGCTAAGAGTACCTCTGCCCCTTCAGCAGAATTTGTCTGGCGTTTCCTTTGTCTTAGTTGTAAGTTGAAAAGATTAGCTGTCATTTTCGTGCATGTGTGTGTGTGCGAGCACCCTAGGAAGTAATTGTTACAATTAATTACATATTACAATACAGCACATTTAGTTGAATAAAGTAGGCCATTGTGAGTCACACAAACCTGCGAACCTGGCATCCATTCACCTGGTTGATAAATACCACCACATGTAACACCTTTATGTCTGTAAACATTAACCAGGCTGAGGGGGAATATCGCATCATAGATTATATTATGTTGACTGGAAAACTGCCAATGCAAATAGCAATGGACTTTACTGTAAAGATAAAAACAAAATTAACTGCTTTATTTATTTATTACCTTTGTTTAAGTTGAAGGCAGAGTCTTTTCTAACTATTGCTTTATTTAGCGATTATCTGGAACAGTACAATCAGAGTGGTTATGTATAATGAATGGTTAGTTTGCAGTCAGAGGCAATTAAAGTGCAAAAACTTATATTTTAATACTGTATAAACTTCATAATTTATGGGGTGAAAGGTCACTCATGTGAAACGCTGACTAAATTTATTTCCTCTTTTGGATAATAAAGTTAACTTTGATTTTGGTTTCTTTTTTTTAAATTCTCTGTAGTAACTAATATTAATTTATGCAGCTTATAGAAGATTGTTAAATAGCGTAGCGGACTTTATGAGAACTACATTTGACTGTCTCAGTATTTTAATGTTTGACGTCTGCAAGACCATATATTAGATTTGAAAAATAATGAATAATGTCAGAGCTAATTATAAAAGTGATATCAATATAATGAACTGTTGTCTGATACTGAAATTACAACATGCAACAAGGCATTGAAATAAACCGAGAAAAGTAGTGCAACAGCCTGTGGATGTCGGCATTCTGCTGCCATCTAGTGGTGAAGATTACACATCGCACTGTGAAGTTGATTGAACAATTAGAAATAAAGTTCCTGAATGACACAATCAAACAATGATGTTTCTGTGTGATACATTTTAGCTCATAACAGTGAATTCAGCTGTATGCAATGAAAAAAACAAGCCATGACTTAAATATGAATATGTAAAGTAACATTTCAGCATATGAAATTGTTTTCCTTGTTGCGCAAGTCATTTAACAGATTACATTTACACTGAGGCGGCAACATACTGAAGGCGTCCGCATACAAGACAACTTCCTAAAAGATAGATTCTGATCCCGATTATGAAAGTTTGTACCCTAATAAATCTGTCAACTCAAACTCTCAACACTTTGTCCAAACCATCATTTTCAGCTTGAACCCTGCCGCTCACTGTGTCACTATCCTCCCCAATCATAGTTCCAAGTCGTCATCTTTAGCCTGGATCTGTAGTGGTGATGGTGGTGGATTAATACTCATTCACATTCAATCTAAATACGCTCTTTACTCTCTTTCTCTCAAACTTTAAAATGCTTCCATCTTTATGGTCAGTTATTTGATTTCTTTTCTCAGCACTGCACTTACACCTTTTGAGAGCATCACTTTAATCTAAAGCCATACTACTGTAGTGTCTTCTCCAGTGTGGCCAAAGGTGTACACTTAAAGACTGATTTGTGACAAACTACTTGTGGGTTGATCCCATTGTGCTGTTAGGAGTAGGCTACATTTTAGCGACAGAGTCTGAATTCACAATTTCTTCAATCTAATTAACCTTTTTCTGCCCCCGGCGTGACAGCATATGACTTCAATGGGACCAACAGTTTGCTACCAGTAGACACATCCCGACTATGTGCGGCTCTCTGACATTTGGCACAAGCACGCTGCCTATTAAAACCATTTCACCTTTGTCACAATGTGGCTTGGATCAGTCACTGCAGGGTGAATGCTATCAGGCTACAGCTGCGGCCTGTGACGAGGCCTGTGGCTGCCTCCTGCACTGATAAATCACATTCAGAATCACACCGTGGATTGAAGGTGACCGTGTGTCAGGACAGGTTCACTTGAAGCCAAGTCGCTTCTCTTCACAGCTGTTCAGTCGTACCTCATTTTTTCCCCCCACTGCTTCCATGTAGTCTTCCACAGATGGATTGCTTGTTTGTACAGCTGCCTAATTGCGCAATGCTGCAGCTGCCTCAACAACTGTCTTCAAACAGGAGAATTGATTGGGATCTGGTAATGATCAGGCTTCAATGTCTGCAGGAAAACAGCAGTCATCCTCTCAGATTCTCTTGACGAAGGCTGACTTTATAGTCTGAATTAGGTCCAGAACTGTCAGCCAGAGAGGATCCACTTGTCCAAGTCTCTGGTAGCTGAGCCTTAGAGGGTATACATACAGTATATCAATAAATGTGTCTCAGAGAATGTGCAGAAAGGTTGATTTTTCATCCTTATTGGAGCAAACAACGGTACGTGTAGGATAAGATACACTTCGTTGATCCCACGCTGGGAAATTGAACTGCTACAGCATCAAAAGTCAAACGTGCAAGAACAGATTGCTAGATAAGCAACTTTAAAAATCTAGAATACTTTATACCTTACAAACATCTACTACTGAATAAAGTGAAGCATGAAAAAAAACGCAAAAAAATACAGTCATTGCACTTGCAACAGCAAAAGCAAAGTGTATAAGGTGTTTGTCTTAAAGGTGAACAGTTGATCAATGTGACTGACTTATAGGCCAGAAGTGCTGAGTGAGAACAATCGTGACTGAATAGTCTAACACCAAAGTCTACACAAACAAAAGTGATTATTTGGACTCATCACTGGACATTGTGACGGTAGAATCGTGCTTTTCTAATGTTTCTCCTGCTTTACCATGTGGGCATTTTCCTTTTAAAGTGGTTAAGAGTGGTTGCAGGTGGCCATTATGGGGGAAGGGGAGAGCAAACAAGCTAATCCACTACAGAGGTTGGTCCATCTTTTTTCAAAACTGTATAATGTACTAACCATTGACTCATTGTGTAAACTCCTTAAATCTCCAGTGTAATCAACCAGGTGGCTGGAGATTCTTTTGTTGCACCTTTTTACTTGATTGACACCTTTCAAAATGATGTAACAGTAGTCACACTGACGACTGCACTCTATGTGGGTGCCTACATAATAAATAATAAGACCTACTTGTTAAAGGACCACTCGCTCCGGTGATTTAGTGTTGCACTTCCTTAAAGTTGGGGGGACTTGTGAGAGACAGATTTAAAAAGAACGGAATATCGTGATTTTGAGTCTCTAGTATTGGTCGAGCTCTAGAAACACTGGATCCTACATTTCCCATAATGCAACCAATAATTGCATTTTGTCAGACCTCTTCTGCCTGGTAAATGCCCATATCTTTCAAACCCCATGCACTCCGTTTGTAATGCAGGCTTTCTGTTATTAATCTGTAGCCTCCAAAATGTCCCCCTAGGACTTGACAGAGTGTCAAATAAGATATTTAACAACTGTTTTCACAGGCTGGACAGAAGTAAAGCAACCTTTATGTTTGAGTGCCTCTTTGATGTGTTGATGTAATGACAAACACTTAGACCGGGGAATGACCCCCTTTTTCCAAAAAGAAAAAAAAGAACAATATTGTGAAACAAATATTCAATAAAATTCCTTGGCTCCCACCCTAAATATAGGGTATAGATGAATGTTTGATATGCTGAAGTTCATTAAAACTATTTATGATTCAGGACTATAAAACACAACATTCATTCATTCAAAGTGTCATTGACCCAGAGGAGAAAGGATCCTGAGTTCATCCACGTTAGTGTGGTTTCATGCACATGGCTTTAATCTAATTCTTGACGGTGTCCTTTAACTCGTCTATTGTAACCTGAATGACAGCTTTGTACTGGATCATGGCCAAGAACTGCGTGTGGAACAAAAATACTGCAAGCACAACGTGTGCAGGCCATACATAATGCAGCAGCATGGCCGCAAAACTGTTTAAAAAGCTTAATTGTTCAACAGACACCAGTGTCATGAAATGCAGTAGCTGCCAATAGTCCAGTTTACAGTAGTGTCTGCTGTAATATCGAAGCTGTTCTGCAGCAATTGAAAAAGTTTCCAATTTGACAAAACAGTGCTACATTTGCAAAATACATTTTACATTTTGCACTAACAACAAAGTGTTTGTGTGTAACGTTTGCATTAAATTGGACATTATTTTATAACTTACTACCTTCAGAAAGAGTGTCTAAACACTTTACCTTCTTTTTGAACATTAATTTAACATTTTGAAGTAGTTGACAGTCAACAGAAATATCTTATTCCAATAATTGTACTAAACCCCTAAAGTTATATTATTAACTTGTGTGGAGAGATTCCAACTTACTATTTTGCATTCAGCCTCTAAAAAAAGATATATATTTGTTAAGAAAACATTAATAAGTTTGAAGCTACAATGTGTAGAATTTGAAAATGCACTCCTTTGGCGCCCCCTCGTGGAAGTATCAGAAAAGACACTGAAGCAGACAGCAAGGCACACTACTTGGACAGTTGTCAGCCACTTGCAAGAAGTGACGAAGAGCACTATTTTGATTGAAATCAGTTGCCAACAGTCAATATGACCAAAATGGAACAGTTTTTACTGTTGTGGAGTTAATGTAGTGTTAGTGTGGTGCTGCTGAGTGTGGCTCTGATCAGCAAGAGTTGACAGGATACAGTGAGGAGTAGGTATGACGCTTTGCTGCTGATACATCAGGAAGTATGTGGGATTAATTCAGTTTAATCTTTGATGAGTAAAACCGCTCACTTGATAACACCATTTCCTGTAACATGTACACATATATGAGTATGTGTGGAATTAGTTTAACTAGGGCTGAACTCCTTTCAGTGAATGGCAATGGAGCACTTAAGCTTTATACACTCTGATTCCTCAGCTGCCTAAGAGATACTATATATGCCCAGGATACATCAGTCATCTTTATTTAATTGTACATTTTCAACCACAACTATAAATTGTCTCTATTGTTTTGGGGAGTGAGAGATGGAAACTACCTGTATGGCAAAATAGGGTTAAGTGCTACATTTTTGTTTTTTTTCTGATTTGGGTGGACTGACTCTTTAAAGAAAACTTGTCTGCTAATATGAAAGTGTTGCAAGGAAATTCTGATGTATACAGCTTCCATTGTGTCCATGTATTTCTTTACTGGCTGCAAAAGTGGTGATGAAACCTTATACTGTCAAGAAATCTCAGTAACTAAAGTCATTTGATCGCAGTTCACAGCGGGAACAAACAGATTCTCGAATTTTTACTAATCTCAATTGTTCACCAGTTTTCAGCTAATTCTGATGAAAGTTAAGGGAATCATCACAGTTATTAGGTCAACTTAAACTTTGAATTAATAGTTAGTGAAATGAAAAAAAAGTCACTTTTTGTGTCATTGGAGGCTAATATTGACATTACAAGTCTAACATTAGAAATGCAGGTGTTTGTTCTGGTCCGAAAAGCTTTTTTTTTTATATCAGAAGATAATTCAAATATACTGAACAAGTTTCAGTCAATATCAGGCTAATTTTCATGTAACAATTCAATGCTGTGATCTTTATTTGGGTAAGTATGCAAGTTTGAGTATTTTAAACTACAGAGCTTTAGAGCACTCAACCTCAAACTCGACATATTCACTTTAACGCAAATTATAATTAGTGCAAAAGGAAATTTATTGGTTAAGCAATACAGGAGAATTGAAAAATACAGGACTGACACAACAACATTTACATATAGTGTCGACCAAAACATGCTGTTTGACAGTAAACCAAACATAAACACATTGCAAGTTTACTTTCCTGCAGTGGTTCAGCTAAAGAATGTAAGAGGGTTAGTAAGTACAATGAACTGACAGCCAAACACACATAAATGACAAAAGTGCAAATAAGGCAACAGTAAACATGTCATCCACTCATGAATAATTCAGCCAGTGTTACTGAAAGCTTATAAAGAATTGAGCGTTTATATGCTGTCATTTGTCATATCTCTATCACAGACTTATTTAACATTCACATTCTTTGTATTAAACTGGTGTGTTTTTGTTTTATAAAAGCAATAAACCAATTGAATTTACAGTGATTTTAAAGTTTCATGCACTGTCTAAAGCAACTCAACCACACCCTCATATGATTTGTTGCTTAAAGCTCTAAACAGAAAGTACTGACACTAACACAGAATCAATAATGGGGTATGATATGAAAGGGTTGCTAGTATTGCACATCCCACTGAGAATTAACAGCCAATCCTGCCGCTATGTGCAGACTTTTAGCATGTAGACGCTCATTGTTCTCAAATGCAACACACACACACAGGCACACAAATGTAAAGATGCTATTGGTTGCATTATGGGAAATGTAGGATCCAGGATGTTTTGAGTTTATAGGGATTATAGTGAGGATAGCTCTGCCTCTGCTTCTTCGATTATGATCATTCCTTTCTTTATCTGTCTCTTGCCAGTCCGCCAGCTTTATGGAAGTGTAATACTGAATTGTTGGAGTACCCCTTTAAAACACCCACGCCTTTTATTTTCTATGTAAACCCACACATCAGCAGCATCTTGCATGTCAATGCATCAGAATTCGCCACCGCTCTATTTCTAAGTGTTGACATGCGACAAGGCTCCATAAAAACATTTGCTAGCCGGATCGGCACATCTTATCTAGGGTACCTTGACTACCGTAGTACACACCCTCTTTTAGTGTCTGCTATGGGCATCAAACGACACGCGTCAATGCTATGTGATGCCGCCAATGTGTGTTGCACTTCTGCCACACATACACTGTACGATCACTCAGCCAGGCCCACATTATGGGCTAATATTAGCTAGCAACACATACATTGGTGTTGGACTATATGTTGGCTGAGAAATGTTATGTTTGTGGTAGTTTAAAAACAGTGTTGCTATTACATAGTTTGACCACAAGACTCTTACTAGTAAAAAAAAACAACTCATAATGGACACAAATAAATACAGTGCTCGAGGGAAAGAAACGTGTGAAAATAAATGTTTAGGATCAAGAAAACAGGAATTGACATTTGAAAAATAAAAAGTGCCATTAAATCATAAATGTGACAGTAAAATACTTTTTAAAATTTATTTTATCAACTGATTGTTGGTAAAGGTGAAAAAAGAGTTAATCATTTTGCTTGACAGTACTTTTGCTAAACATAGTAAACAAATGAACTTTCAGTTCATTAAAATATATAAAAACAGCGTTTGCACTGGAGACCACGGCATCTACAGTGAACAGGGTGTAAATGAGGACAAAGTGATGGAAGCACCCAACATGCACTGACCCATTCAGGTTGTTTGCAGACACATTTGTCACTGTGTCAGCTGAAACCTAGTGAGCTATAACGCACTCTGCAGTCACAGCTCATGACGGAAAGACAAGGTACAGTAAGTTGAACACAGATGTTGTTGTGTTTCATTGTACTGGATTATACTGTAGGCTGTTATACCCATATCTAAAAATATTTTGTTTCCTGGGTAAAGTACACTTGACAATATGACACAATCCAATACAGGAAAACTATAAACTACTGCCTCGTAATTACTATAGACTTGAATCTCAATAAAAAATTGACCATTGTGAGTTTAATGAAGTATATTTATACTGTATACTATATAGTGTATTATTAGACAGTGACAGTTGCTGAGGCTGCTAAGAGGATGTGGGTGAACATGAACACAGCCATCAAAAAGTGTCATCAGGAATAATAAACAGACATTATGAAAAGGTAAATTTAAAAAAAAATGCTATAAAGAAGTAAAAGATATAGATGAAACGAGTGGTCGATTAATTGATAAGTCAGCTGACAGACAATTAATCAGAAACTATTGTGACATTTGACTAATCAGTTGAGTAATTTTTCAAGCAAAAATGCCAAATATTTGCTGGTATCAGCATTTTAAATGTGTGGATTCGCTGCTTTTCTTAATGTTATATGATAGTAAACTAAATACTTTCGGGTTTTGGACAGTTGGTTGGACAAAACAAGCCATCCGAAGGCAACACATTGGAATTGTGATGGCCATTTTTCTCTATTTCCTGAGATTTTATAGACAAAAATGAACGACAAATGAAAGGATAAAATAATTGTGAGATTAATCAATGATGAAAATAATTGTCAGTTGCAACCCTGATGACAACAAACTAATAATTCAGTCACTGGTAAACTAACATGTCACAATAATCAAGTGATTTTTAAATTATTTTTCATTTTGCAGTCTATTAGTTCATGTATATCTTTATTTGTATGTTTTTCTTTTTTCTTTTTAAGTAAAGCGCCATTAAAAAAAAAAAAAAAAAAAGTAATTAATTTTGGCCCAAATGGTATTCCATAGACTTGAGATTCGACTAAATTGTTTTACTGCGTGCTCAAAAACGTTTAACTACCACTGTAAATGACACATATTTTGCAGTAGGCAGCACCTTGAAAAAGCCACCAAAAACTGTTTTCACGCACGCTGCATGTGCAATGTGCAGAAAATGTTCCGCGTACCTGCAGCCAGCTCACTGTTGGTCTGTGCGAGCTCTTTTTCCTGCTTTCAAAGTTCCCACGGAAAGCAGAGGACCACCCAGCGGCGCAGAGCACGACGCCGATTAGCTGCGCGGAGCTCATTTGCATTAACGTCAGTAAAGGCTGTAGGTCAATCCTTGCGGGTGCTTTTATTGGATGTGCCGCTGTCAAGCAGTGCTGAAGAATTGGAAGGGCAAACGCCAGAAAAGGCAGAGAAAAGACAAACATAAAATCAGCATTATGTAGCTCGATCCTGCCTTACCTCCCGCTCTCGTCAACCGTGTATAATCCTGCCGTCCCGGATTTCAGATCCTAAACTTGTGGACACGGAGCGGTCTTGTATTTTTTTTCTGTCTTTTTTTTTTTTTTGATTTTTTTTTCTCTGTGTGTGTGTCTCTCTCAAGCGATTGCATTCTCCAGAGGTGGCACCTCCACATATTACAATCTGACAGCCTCTACATCCTTTTCCCCCCCTACAGAATGAGAGAAAATCGCGGAGCCTGGTAACACTGTAGCCAATTGCACCCGGGTTTGGACCTCTTATATCAGGCGGATCATCCTCAACCGGGCAGCGGATGCCTGAATGGAGATTGCAAGCCAGCCAGCAAGATTTCTGCGCTTCCTAAACTGTTGAATTTGGGCAGATAAATGGAGTGTTCTGCCGGACTACATGGCATTATGTTCTACGGAGGGTGTTTGACACCGGAGCGACTGGCCAGAATAGCACCCTGCAGTGTGAATATTTCAGCCTGTTGATGATGAACCGCTCAGGACTGGAGCAAAGTGTCGTGAGAACCGGTTTATGGCCAGTGTCTTGAGCTGAAGTGGGCAACCAGATTGTTTAAGAGAGATACAGAGAGAGAGAGAGAGAGAGAGAGAGAGAGAGAAAGAGAGAGATAAAAAGCATCATTTTTGATGGCTCCGGGGTGGGGGAGGACGACTACACATGAAACCTTGGACACAAAAAATGGATAAAACTATTGTATGAAGCTGGCGGGGGGACTGCCTGGTGTGTTTTTTAGGCCTACTTGATAACAGTGAAGTTGAGGGGGAAAAAATGAGAAAATGGTGATGTGGTACGAAGAGGAGCCGGAGTGAGGGATAAAATCGTCTATGGGGTTCTGAGCAGCTCAGCTGAAGAATAACGGAATCCAAGTTTTCGTGGATAAGACAGCTGCTTTGATTAAAGACCTCCAATTAACTTCATGTGAAAAAGAGAGGGAGGAAATCAGCTTCCTGGTC
>LKNJ01005426.1:6123-23362 GCA_002120245.1 Maccullochella peelii
TGTGTGTGTGTGTGTGTGTGTGTGTGTGTGTGTGTGTGTGTGTGTGTGTTGTGTGTGAGTGTTTAGAGCATCAGTGGAATGTTTGAATGACATGCTCGTGCTTGCACTGTAACCTGCAGAAAGACACCCTGGGGCAACACACACTGGGTCACAGGCAGTATGAATGAGGACATTGCGGCAGCCAGTTCAACATCTTTTAAACAAACCAGGCATATGGCCTCAATAACATCTGTGCAAGATTTGGGATTTTCAGTAATTAAGGAAAATATGAAAAGTAGTGTCTCCTGTGGGACAGGAAAGTCTAATGTGACAGATTTCAGGTAAATTGGGTTCCATCTCATGCTCAGCTTGTGTAGGTGTTGCAGTTTAAGAATGGCTCATCAATAAAGGTGCATGATATTTCTTTTAATGTGTGGGCAGCCACCACAACTACCGGTAAATTCTAAAAAAAAGTTAAAAAAAACAAAACCCTGTGAAACAAAACACAAAATGCAAGATTAACCTAAATTATTTTTTCCTCTTTTACTATCATTTTCCAGGGAAATTCTTACCATATGGTGAGGTTTATTTCTAACAACACAAAATGGTAAAAAGGGTCAAGTCATTGAATCAAACAAGACAATTAAATTGTACGTTCCAATCACATACACACTCAGCTCCTGTGTTTAAAGCCATGTTATGCCATCTGTGCCAGGGCAAAAAGAAATAAAGGCGCCATCTGTGAATCCTTGGCACGGTCTGTGTACCAGTGGCTATCATAAAACCACAGTGATAATAAGCCTCTCCATACACACTGGCCCATGATGTCCATGAACATCCATGATGTGCCACTTCATTCACCATAAAGCCAACATAATGGTGTCACCTCAGTGCTGCAGTTGCATAGTTGGTAGAAAGGAACCTGATCACGTGACTTTTTAGCAGCCGAAAGATTTCTATGAGTTGTTTTCAGTATGATGCATAATGCATTGTGCACTTTGCAAGGCACTGATTTCAAAACTTAAAAACAACTAACTGTTCAGCCATTCTAGCAGGTCTGTAGGGTTAATGTCAGTCTGGTAATATGCTCACAATGACAATACTAACATACTAATGTTTTGCAGGTATAATGTTTACCACGTTCACCATCTTAGTTATGCTAACATTTGCTAATAAGCACAAAACTCAAGTATAAAAAAAAAAAGTGTAGCTGAGGCTGATGGGAATAGTAGTATTAAGTATTTGGTCATAAGAAAAGTATTGGACAAATTGAGATTTTGACCTGATGGTGGTGCTAGAGGAGAATTCAGGGAATCACCAAAGTTATTAGGATTCATCCTCTGGGGACCATGAAGGTTTTGTTTTTCTACAGCCACATTGCCTTTAAAGACAATAGTTCTCATGAGGCAAACAGACTAGTTTGCCTCATGCCTCTTCTGGTTAATGTTTGACATTTTTTTAATATAACTTGATACGTTACCTGAATATTGGTACCAAAATAAAAAGAATGAATTATGTCCAAAATAATTTTATGTAAATTTTAAATAGTTCTAAATAAGAAAAAAAAGACTCGAAGGTATTAAGGTCTGACACCCAGCACTGCTAGTTACGTGACTGAAAGCTGCAAACTAATCATAAAATAATCTCATCATGCTGTTCATCAACAGCAGGCTCCTCTGTTTGAGAAACCTCAAAAGCAAAAAAAAGCACTTTGTGTTGTTCAGCCTTCAGAATGGGATCAAGCTCATGTTTATAAAATCTATAAATAATCGGAGGTCTGTGGTTGGCTGGGTCTTGACATGGTGCGAGGTTAGACAGAACGCAAGAGTGGAAGAACGCAATGAAAAAAAACAAAGCAAATATAGCAAAATGGAGCAGACAGAACCCAGGAACAACCCTGGCATCCATACTGACAAGGGAGGAAAAAAAACATAGAAACCAGACAGCATGAGAAAGCCAGAGGGGTTTTCCAGTAGCTCCACAAGAGAAGTCTCCACTCAAATCTATGGAAGTTCAAACCTCCAAACGCAACCTTACTACCAACGTCTATGACGTCCTAACATCCCACCACCTCTGGCATGCCTAAATGCAGATCCACCCACAAGGTTAGATGTTCAGGAGTTCCATCACTTCTTTCCTCCTGCAATTCTCTGACCTTATGTTCTTTTATTAGTTTTTCCTCATCTTATTGTATTCTCTCAGGAAGCAGTTCTGTAGGGTTTAGTCTTCTGTCATGATTAACTTTCTGTGAGGAATTTCCTTCTGTGTCAATGAGAAAAGCTGTTGTACTTGCACTTTGCAAGAATGCTGCAAAAATTCACCGTTAACATTCCCCACTGTCACTTCCGATATCGGAGTGACTGTGACTGAAAATGACCACACACATGCACAAAGACACACATACACACGTCCTAATTCATCCATCACACCGTTCCCAATCGTTCTCTCCCTGTTCTGATCTCGGGCACAGAGATCAGAACTCCACCAGACCAACCTGGGCAGCAGGGGGAAGAGGAGGAGGAACAGAAGAATGAAATGGTGCGGACATGAAGACAGTGCGCTCCCTCCAGCAGGCCAAACCTAACAGATTGACTGTCTGAGTAAATAAAGCGAGGCCGATGAGGACTTGGCGCTGATCTTACCTGTTACCATCCTTTTCTGCTCTTTTTAATTAAGTTGTGTATTGGAAGAAACAGAGCCGGCTCCATGTCCTGTGTTTCCTTCCCATCAGTGGGATTAGCTGGGGAAACCCTAGGATTCACACTTCAGTCTGTAATATGACAGAATATGAAACGTGAAGCATAAGTGCTACACTTCGTGACAGAAAAAGTGAGAGCATGAGAGTAGCACAAAATTAAACTTGACTCTCCTGAATTGTTCCCAATCCCAGGATGCAGTGAATCAATGGATTGTTGGGCTATTGCACATATTTCAATTTGCTTTTTAACAAATGGCAATGTTCAATTATAAACATGGAACGTTTTATTTTGGTGAACTGTTTTGATGATTGCAAACTGTTTCATCATCCTTAGTCACACAGTACTCTTCTGAGTGTACTGTTACATTCCCTTGTTGTCTTACTGCACAACAACAAGAAGAAAAAATGTGATTGAGAGGAAGTCCCATATGTTATACAAAAAACTAGTCAGAGCAAAGCCAGGTGGAGCATCTCTCACAGACATATTGTCCTATTCATCCATAAGACCCCTGTTCCTCGAGCCCAGATGAACCTGGGAAACATCCAGCCTGACAAATCTGAATATTACTCATCCTCACTTATGTCCTTGAAGTGACAACATCTATCCTGGGAGAGCCAAGACATTTCTGCTAAACACTGTGTGGTATCATCTCCTGATCAAACCAATGTCGTGCCCAGGGATTTTTCTCTGTCATGAGGACCACGCATAGAGTAAAATGCCAGCGCCTTGCTTCTGCTGTGGTGTCATCATCTGTTGCGCACGTCCCGCAAGGATCATCAAGATGAGGCATCACCCCAAACACACCATGGTGATGTCCAATCAAATCAATTGTTCTTGTTTCAAAGAACTGCCTTTGTCTGGGGCTCAATTTGACACATGGGTAATTGAGGCTGGAGCCTAAGTCATTATCCTTTAAGGGAATAAAGGATGAGGAAGGATTAGGAGGCCACTTTGGACAACCCCACCCCCAGGAACCTAGAAACGAAAGGTCACAAGAGGAACTCTATGGGTCTGTCAACAATTTGTAAAGAAGGAAAAGTCAAATACACCAATCCTTGTCAGAGTTGTAATAGCGGTTAGTCCACTCTAGTGTTTGCTAATTAGTATTAGTGCTTTGAAATTGTAGCTACCGGTGAATAAAGTGTCTATTGTAAAAATGTGTTTGAAACCAAGCTTCAACTCAGATATGGACCCTCCATATCATGTCTCCAATAGAAACTGAGACTATGACTGATCCATTTGATTTTTCCCTCCTTCTAGATTCCCTGTTTTCTCTCTGCTCTGATCTGATAAATTGTTAAATTACGGCAATGTAGCCTTGAGTGATAACAAAACATACATAAATCACAGCTCCTCTTTGTTTAAATTCACGCCACTGAGATGTTAATTACGCTCGTTCTAGGAATGCATTTGGGGCTCTTGAACTCAGTGTTTCTCTGTGGGTGAGTGACCTTTATAAAACGGTTGATGCTTTTGCTCCCTGTTTGATGCCAAGCTGTGGATTCAAATACAAAAGGGCCCATTTGAGATGTTTGTATTTTACAGATCGCTGCTTTGAGAGAACCAGCCAAGAGAGCAAGCGATGATTCAGCAGCCCCAGATGTCTCTAATCACCACTTCACATCTTCTGCAGCCTCCTTTTCAACGCAGTGCAGATCTCTGTTTTCCAAAAATATCTAAGCGTTCAGTACAGGGTGCTGCTGCAGGAGACATGGGAATTACTTGTGCGCTTTAAAATCTTTAAAATAGACGTGCATTTTACCCTAACTTTCTGGATCTCTATCCATATTCCATTACTTTAAATTACATTTTCAGAGGGAGCTCTTAATCTACATAAATCCTGTGATATGAGCAGTGAGGCTTGAATACGCTCTTATTCCAAATCTCATCATCAATCATCATCATCATCTCAGATGATTCCACTAAATGTAATCAGTGTTAGAAGTTCAGGTTGTACTGAGGTGTCCTCAGTCCTCGAGAGGATCAGCCAAATCTCACATTAGCTAAACAATATCCAGGAGCAGAGGCAGCCTGACAATCCATCAGGGGGCAGATGCTCCTGTCTGACAGATCCCCTACAGGTATGTTTCTATCCAGGTGTCAGACAGGTTTTAAGTAATTTTTGAAATGTCATAAAGAAAGACACTGAATTACTTGTGTTTCTTTCAACAGGAAGCTTTCTATACTGTAGCTAAATGTAAAAGACTTTCACAAATCAATTACTATTGTGCTTTGTTTTTGACTGTCATCTAGCACTACTGACATTATAGGACAATTCACATATACTAATCATTTTAATACGAATCAATTTGTTGCTGCCACATTTCTTGCTGCTTTAAGATAAAAACAAAGACACACACTTGTAGCTGTTGACTGAACCAATTAATAAATGAATGGCCATACAATCACACCTGCCTTAAACATACAAAACAACCATATCTGGGCAGTACCTTGAGGCTGCTGATCTTGCCAAGCAGACACCATTAAACCTTTGACAAAACTATTTCTAAATCAAGTGAGTTTAAAAAGTTTTGGGGATACTGAGGAAATAACATCATCATTTGGTTACAAATACCCAGTTTATGAGAGGTCTGGGCTACCCCAAAGTGGTTTTGAGGAGCTGATGTAGGCAAACAACATGCTGTGCAGAAGAAGTGGGCCCTCCCTTTCTATTTGCATAAGTCTATATGTCAGTACATATGCAACATGTACAAGTACATGTATGCAAGGGCAAGTCCACACACAATTTCCACTTGTTTCGCATGTGAAGCGATAACTGACAATTTGCTTGAAAGTATAAACCAACAGAAAAAGCCATATTCATGATTGCCTCAACTAATTTCCAACACAATTAATGTCACAATACAAATTTGGAGTAAAGAGTACACCTTCACTTCCACCATGTATAGTCATTATAAACCCCCAAGGGGACAGATATTTTCAACAAGATCATGTATCCTGTCATAGTGCAAAAATCCTCCAGAAAAGCTTCTGGGAACATTCAGATAAAATGACATTCAAGACTTGGCAATCATCCCTGATATCAATCTCGCTGAACCCCTATGGGATGAACTTGAATGCACCATAAAAAGGACTATCCACCCATCAACCTTGGGCAGTTATGAAAGGCACTGATGTATGCACTGTCACTTTTAACACTCGGACACTCTGTTGAGTCACTGGCACGATGCGTGGCAGCTGTTATCAAGGCCAGAGCTGGTCAAACACAGTCCTGAACTGCTATTTGTATTTAGATGGTCAGAGGAGGATGACTTTGAGATTGGAAGGAGCATTTCAGTGCTTGTGCTTATTTATTTCGACAGGACTGACCCCTCCGTAAGCCAATCATATGTATCAGTCCCTTGTTAAGCATCCCAGTTCACTCTTTAGTAGATGAGGGGCACACTGGGTGATACTGGATCAGATCTATTATATGAGGTCATTAATGAAAGGATGAATTGATATCCTGCCACTCATGGAGGCAGAGTGCCAAGGTGGGTGGGAGAGAGGACCTTACACAAGACTGAGTGATCTTTATTGATCTTTATTCCCATCTGACATTAACTATGTTACATCACTGAAGTCTTTCCTACTTTTTGGATTACTTTTAACCCAACCATGAACTGTTTTTTCTTGCAGATTTCTGAAAATAAATGTTTGACCTTTTATCTGCTGCTAAGGTTAAGGACACTACAGAGTGCAGGGAAGAAGAAAAGGAAAGATATAAAAAATGCTTGGGAGATTCTGTTAAGATGCAATAGTGTGATCCTGTTTGCTCCTTCCCTAGTTGTGCTGGTTGTCAGTTCCCTCCACCCAGCAGCCAGGCTGGAGCCAGCCTTGCAGCTGTCCACAGTCCAGCATTACATAACAAGGCTGCATCACAAACCCCCCTCTAGACACTTTGCAGGCTCTCCATCATGACACTGTGACCCCACTGTGGAAATGACAAGAGGACAAAGTTGGATGCCCGCTTAAGGGACAGACACACAAACTCCTCTCTTCTAAGATTTGCTTGTTGAGGGCCAAGTTAATGAGGTAATGCAGTGCTGTAATTGCTCATTTGCTTCCCTATTCCCAAGGATCCGTAGCGCCTTCACCTTTTAAACCTCCACTCAAACACACACACAGTAAAGTGCTGCTCAAGTGTGGGTGAATGTGCTGAAGCTATACATGAACCAAGTCTACAGAATGGCTGACCCAGATTCCCATCACACTCTGCTCAAAAAGTGTGTACCAGTTTGTGAGTATAATGCGCGATGCGTCTTTCTAGAGGTGCTCAGACAAATGAAATCTACTTTGGCACACGTCAAACGGTACAAGACATATGTCAAGCTCTGTGACAGAATTGTTTCACCTCTGTGTTTGAATATCTTATCTTAATATGTTAAATCCTTAAACCTGTTCTACAAGGCCATCATGTGATCAACATAAGACTGGATAGTAGAGTAACTGCAACAACACTTGCTAACAGGATATAGCTGAAGGACTTTCATTTAATTGAAACTGCCTCTAAGAAGGAGAGGACACTGGACCTGTGACGTGTTTGTAAAATGGCTATCTATTAAAACTCCAGCAAAAAGCAGTAGTTTATTACAGTTTAATATCTGCAGAAGTGTTTTCTATAACACTGACTGCTGTCTGAAGTGCAACTGAAACATAGAACAAGAGAATCCCACAAGCTGTGTGAAATTTAACCAAGGGTAGTTTCCCTCTATCAGTTTAGTCAGCTGATCAGTTCCCTTTATTTCACCAAGGACATTTATGGCTTCAGCCAAGTGCACATGGTCGCCCATCAGAAGAAGAGCCTCGGAGATGTCAGTGCACTTCTCAGAGAGAGTATAATGGATCACTACTAGGGTCATTAAACGCAACTGTAAAGAGTCACACACAAGTGACAGTTTTCGACCAACATTTCATGTCAGTGAAGACACTCAAAAACCTACAGTATGTTGATTTTTCTGAATTACAAATATATCACACAGACCATTTCCTAGTGTAGTGAGATCATGGGTCGGTTATGGAAACTCCACATCGACACAGCCTCAGGTACAATTAAGGACTTTGTGCATTGCTAATCATGAATCATTTTTAGAGCTGTCCCTGGTTATTTTAGGAGACAATACATGAGAATTGGCTGTACTTCATCACACTACGCTAGCAAAGCCCAGCAGGACCACTGTCCAACATCATATGAACACGGTATTCACAGAATCAGCACAATCCCCTCCAGCTTTCCTGTCATGTTTCGCTCATGAGCATCACAGAGGTGGACTGATTGTTGAGGAGGGAGAGGAGGGATTTAGGGCTTTTGAGCCATATGATATTTCAAGAATTTTTTTTTTATACTTAGAACAAATGTTTTCATAGTAAATACCAAGGAAAAACCTCAGGATGAAAACAGCAAATAACTGTACCTTAATTTAGATTCCATTGACTTGACATCATTCAACCAGTGTCAGTGTGTGTGTTCATACATACATATTGTTTGTGGGAGGGTGCACTGCGTTTGCCCACATACACAGGAAATCTAATGACGGGGCTACCAAAGAATTAGCCAGTGTTTTGTGTCAGTTGCTAAGCAAACTAGGTCTGATGTGACAGAATGCAACTCTCCAGTGTGTCCCACCTACGCAATACTTCTATCTCCACCAAGGACCCCATGACAAAGTGTAATTTCTGTGTTGTAAAAACAAGGCATTCTCATGCTCTAAAAGCATAACATGGGGTAACATATAAATCATATGAGGAAACTTGCCATCTTGTCTATGTCGGTGTGTGGAAGACCAGTTAATTAACCTCCAGTAATGGAAGAACTAATTAGGACTGGGCAATCATTAAAAATATTAAAATCACATTATCCATTACTATATGGAGAAAGATGGCCTGCCCCAGGCCAACAAATCAGGCTTATATTAGGCAAAGGTTTCAAAGCGCACCAAAGTCTGTGCACCATCTGTTTCACCAAGACCTGCTTTTACTTCTACATTGTCAAGTGTTAATAAATGTAACCATAGGTGTACTGCAACTCCACTAAAAACTTTTTTATTCTTGTATTACATTTTGACACAGATGCCACAGCAGAATACTAGGAATGTTATACTAATACCTAAATCTATCTAGCATAAATCATGTGATCTCTCACATAGCACAAATACACTACAAGTCTCTAAAATGGCTTTATTGGTGTGTTACTGTAGCCTACTGTACCGGAGTCTAAGTGTAGCTATGTTGTGCTGTATTGCAGCGAAAATAGAGTAACTGCAGCAATAACAACTGATTCCAGAGATTGCAGATTCTCAGGCGCCTTTGGTTACTGTGTGAACTGACATGAAAAGGTACAACCTGCATGTCTGAAGAGTTTTACTGAAATTTGTTTTTCAAGATGATTGTAGCAACTAACTTCATGTCAAAGTGTCTGTTGATTTCATCAGTGACAACATAAGGACATCCACATGTGAAGGACCCAAAATAGGCTACAGTAGATGTTCTGTGGAGCCTAGGTGAAGATTTTAGCATTTGTTGTTCTTGATTAATGTGTTGTATTTCTGTTGGTGCTGTAAGTGGGGACATTACGTCTAATTCGGGGGAATTCCCTTATGCATTCTTTCATTGTGCTAAACTTCTACGGAGAGTTGCTAAAATAAAAGCAGTTCAATCCTAATTTTTCTGGGATATCCAGTGGCACTCTAAGGACCCCTGGAAGTGTCTGGACCACAGTTTTGGGCTTACCATAGCCTACATTTGTAGAGCCTTTTCTTCCTTAACAATGTGGCACAGTCACTTAGCAAATTCCCCTTGTGTCACCTTGAGAATCGTTGACAAGGAGAATTAAGTGTTTCAATCAACCAACCTTCATGATGCCGCAAGGTGTGTTTCCAGCTCCCTGACTTCTTTCGGCGGAATTATCACGGCTGCCACTCCCGATCCTTGGACTGCTGTGCTCCCTGTACCGTCCATTGGTGTAAACTCCCTCGGCCCCGTAGCCCTGGGCAGCGGCTGACACCTCCAAGTACGCCCGGGTACCGGTCTGAGGCAGAGCGGCCGCATCGCCGGTGATTCCCGCTGCGTTGGTCGCGCCCTGGGCCGGCGGCGAGCCGATGGCAGAATCCAAAAAATGTCCCGACACAGCATCAGAAGCGTGTACCCCTGCCATGATCCGCCGGTGTTACTGCAAAGCTTTCCCCTCCACAATGTAAAAACAGCCCATTTTCTCAAAGCACTGTGGACTTGTTGACGTCCAGGGCGGCTTGTCTTCTTCACCGGATCACCACTGCTGGTCCATCATCGGAGCGCACGGTAGAGTCTGAAGCCGGGCAGAGGACTGTCAGACTGACCAGTCCTGGAGAAATAATGAGCAGAGCAGACGGCGTACCCCGCACGCGACCTCCTCCGATTAGCTTTCTGGACGCGTGTGCTCAAAAACACCGCAAACACACTGACTTATAGCCTACCGATGGCTTGCTGCTGCCGTTTATCTTTACAGCTTGCACTTTCGTCTCCTCGTCCTCATAAATCAGTTTCGCTCACCACGTCCGCTTCTGTAGAACCTCCGCTGTGCGCATCGCCTCGCGTGCTGTACACTTTTGCACTGCTTGCAAACGGGAGAGCTTCACCTATCTCACATGCATCCGCGGGACAAATTCAAGACTGTGAGAGCGCAATCGCAATGAGCCCAAAAAACGCATGCACACACGAGCGCGTGCATGTACAATTTAATTCAGTGTCTCGCGCGCAATCACAGTTTGAATCTACAGGCGTGCGCGTGCACTATCACTACTGGGCTAGACTACTTAAAGAAAACAGACCATTGAAAATTTGTTACATACACATTAGGCTCTATTAATTTTATTATAGGAAATATCAACATTGTATTTGATGTGAAGTACCCCATAGAGCTTGTAACTCACTCACAAAGTCACTCTCCACCAATTAGCAGGTTGTAGGCTCTCCATAAGAGGGAGCAAAGGAGCCTTGCTATTTAAAAATCACATGAGGACCTGCTTCACTACAAAGCCACAGTGTCCTCATAGAAAAGGAAACACAATCACCTTTGGGTGCACAATAAATTATTGGTGAAAATCAGTTTAAACAATTGTGCTTCCTTTTTAAATATCAGCAAAAAATGAAAATGATGAGAGAGGAAAGGAAATAGCAGAAACGATAGTTTTAGGCTACTATAGGCAAGTAAAATAACTGCTGTGAGTGAGTGTCACAGCAGCAGCAGCAGCTTTTTAAAGATGTGTAAATTAATTTTGCGTTTATTTCACTTTCTAAACATCCATCACCCAAGATTAAGATTTGTTAAGGATTTAACATCCTATAAGCAAGCACAAATGTTATTTGTTTTGATAAGAGGTCAAATGTCCTGTTGTACCAATAAACAACACTTACATAAATTATTTCAGTGACACACAAGTTTAAAATGTATATATTTTTGCATCTGGACTCTGCACCCCTCTTTTTTCCCTTTCCACAAATAAAATCTTGTTAGCACCACCCCTCTCCAAAGTCATCAGGAAACAGTGATATTTAGAGTGAACTTACTCTGCAGTTAACAAACTCTTGCTTAAATTGTAAAATGTACAAGCTTAAACAACATAACAAACAATATATTTTTTTAAAAATTGATTGTAAGAGTCATTGCCTGCAAGTGGCACCAGTGTCAAAACTGCAGCAGCTGTTACTTCCATGCCTATAGGTGGCGCAGTTTGGACTGGAAGGTCCTTAATTGCAAGTCTGAAACTGCTGGTGCTGCAGCTCTGCAGCTAGATGATAGTGGCTGAGCCAGTAGATTAGATTAAGCCTGGTACATTTAGTCCATGTTTGTCCTGCTGACGAGAATACTGTAAACTTTCTGAAAACCACTACATCTCTTGAACCCTCTCTTTGTTTGTTGTCCCACAAGCACATGAGCATCCAAGCTGTTAGTCTATCTCCTCTCTCTCTGTTTCTTTCTCTTTATTTTCTCCTTGCTCTCTCTTTTCACTCAGGCTTCTCTGTGCTGGACCATCGGCCGTCCTGGGACCTCGCTCTCTCCCCTGCCTGTCGGTACATCATTCCAGATGTTTTGGATCTGAATCTTTGTCCTCCAGGAGTTTCAGCCTCTCCTCTTGTCTCTCTCTCCCTTGCGTGCATGTTGTCCCATCTGTGTGAATGGTGTGTTTGAGCTTTGCCTCTTGTGTGTTTGTGTAGTCTGCGAGGAGGTCGTGTGGCTCAGATCCTATCTGTTTGGCGACACCTGGGAGTTCCTCGACATCCTCTCAGATGCATATTCTTCATATATGTTTACAATCTATTTATAATTTTGTCCCCGTTTGTCCATACTGTATTACGTTTTACAACCTTGGTCTACTCTGTACACATGACACCTACTGCATGTCTATCCATCCTGGACGAGGGATCCCTCATCTGTTGCTCTTCCTGAGGATTTTGAAGAAGAGTTTTATTGGGGAGTTTTTTCTTATCCAAATCGAGAGTTTAAGGATAGTGGGAGCCATAAGCTGTACAAATTGTAAAGCAAAGTTGTGATTTGTGATATTGGCCTATTTAAATAAACTTGACTTGAGCCTGGCTTCAGGTGCGTTACATCAATGACACAGTGTGTTCTTGTTTCAAGGTAATTTGTATTGCAATGCAGGACAGTCTCATCAATGAGGACAGACTCATCAAATCTTTTTCATCATGTCACTGCTATTGTAGCTTTAATGATGGGAATCCTGCTCACAATGCGCACTCAAATACCTTTATCACATCATTGCATGCAGTCCAACCTTGGCACCCCTGTTTCACATACCAAAAAACTGAGCATCTGCTGACGCCCCTGTGGCCTGGTCAAAATAAACTACAACAATTGAGGGTGTAAAATTCAATGTCAGGCCAACTCATATCATCAGACGAGACATGGCCAGTAAGCTGGGATCATGGAACTCCATTTATAACCCACTGTGGAGGCAAATCAAATCACAGCCAATTTGTATGAAAGGAATCATGTGCAACAGAGGGCCTGAGTTCAGCATCTGCTCATAATTGTCAGATATATCGCCAGACTAATCAGAGCCAACATCACAGACAGACTTGATTCTATATTTGGATTGTTATCTTTCATGTAAATGCTACAAACAATGGGGAAATTCTCTCTGGTAAATAGCAACACCCACATGACACACAGCGGATTACTGTACACTGTATGTAATCATCTGATGTGTTTTGTCAGAGGGCGGGACAGTGTGCAGAACTTAAAGGTCTTATTCAAGCATGCTAGTGTTTCTACACGGATATTTTCACAGACCTTGGTGGTGATAAGTGGCTTAATCTGCAGCCAAAATACAGCCTCTTTAATCGCATTTAGTTCTATGAATAAGAATGACTTACAGACGTGTGAGTGCTGCTGGAGCCCAGCTACTTCCCAAGAATGTGTATAATAGTGAGAGGGAGAGGTGAATGAAATCTGTGAATGTATGACGTGGCAGAGGAAAAGAGTGAAAAGGGCCACATGAATGGAACACTTGCTGGTAGATTGAGACAATAGGAAGAGGAGGCTGAAGCGATTTCATGCCCCTTTCTTTTCCTCGCTTCTTCTCACTCCCCCTCCCTCCTTTCCCTCGTGATCTCTCAGGGTAATGTATTATGCATTCTCAGAAATAATTTAGCAAAAGTTCTGCTTTTAAAAGCCTCCCCGCCAGGCCCAGCTGTCTCACTTTAATGTGAAAGGGCCTCTGACGACCAGTCTCCAAACTCAAACATCAACTCCACGTTGATTTAAACTGAGGAGGAATCAGAATAGTTCACATGAGTCCACAAGATGTTAAAGGGGCCTCTCATTGATCTACCCACAAATACTGTATGTTCAGTGCGCTGGAAAGCACTACATTATTCAGTGAAGACATCAGGGCCTGATGAATGACCAGATCAGGAATGATGGAATAAGCAAAACATACTTGATGTTCGTCTGCGGGTAAAGAGCTAAAATAAAACAGCAAGTGAGAGAAAAAGTGAAACACACAGTAGGCTACATCAGCACTTTTGAACTGAAATGGCAATGTTATTCTAAAATAACACCCTTGTTGTTTTCCATTGAGGTTTGCTATAGTTTCCTGTGGCAGGATGTCAGCCATGGCTATGTGCAGTAATGCACCGCTCCCTCCTGCTGCAGCAGCTGTCAGGTTTAGACCAATAGATCTCCATCGCCATACCCACAGGCCTCTAAAGACTCCCTCCTCCCACTGGGGCCCATCAACACAGGCAAGGTCATCATATTGATGACAGCAGTCTATTGATCAAGTTTTCTAATCGGGGAAAAGAAGAGAGGGTCACTCGGTCAAATGTTCAGGATTTATTACCAAGATTTTTGTAGAAAGCGATGTTTCCTCATACCTTTATTTCTCATTTACAGTGTCTGCAGCCTCAGTTACAGTAATAGCAACTTCAAAAGAAGATACTGTGACAAAAATGAAACCACAATAACAACAACCGGCTTCTCACAGATACATGTAGAGTGTGAATTACAATCACATGTGTAAAGTGTACATTTGAATGATGACATCTAAAGGGGAAGTTCCTGCTGCTCACAGGGGGGGAGCAGAGGGTGTGTCTTCCTGAGCTTTACCACCACACTTCCTGTGCCGGCTCATGTGATCATCAGTCCAACAGGAACAGAAACCTTGTATATAATCCTTCCCACAAAAGGGTTTTTATGTGGTGTAGCTTCTACAGTTCAATTCTGCATTTATAGTTGCTCTTTAAAGGCACGATCCATGATCTAAACAAGGAGACACCTCCGCCACCAAAAATGGAAACACAAGATTGGAATTTGCTATCAAAATTGACTGACAGGTCTTTTACATAATACAGGGATTCACTCTTGGCAAAAAAAGGATCTGATTAATGTTACATGATGCTGTAGAGGATTTGTTCACATTGACTGAGTAGGAAAACAGGCTTATATTTTGAATTATGATTTTAAAAAAACACTCAAAACGCTGATTTAACATATATAATTCAAATTTGTCCATTATATAAGTGACTAGATCCCAATTTACATGATATGGTCAAACAGTAATTGATTGTGCCTTTAACTCCACTTACTGTAAGCTTGTTTAACTGAAGCATTTCATTTCATGTTAATTTAATGGGGTATTTACTCATAACAACACAGCTTAATTAGAAGAGTGAACCATGATGAAAGCTGAGATTGTGTGCAGCAGGTCAAAGGCCAAGCGTGTAGATTTCAGGTAGAGAAGTGACAATGGCATATGGCATATACAGTCGGACAGGGTCTGGAAAGCCATGTTCTGTTATTATATAGTGCTGCCTCCTGTTAAAAATGGTTACTCCTGTCAGTTGTCTATTTTATAAATGTCAACATTTTGACTATTTTCATGCTTTGCATGGGTTGCATGATGAGGCTTTTTTTCAGTTGTAAAATCACATCTAGATGTTTAAGTGAATTGTTGAAGCAGAAATACAAAATGCTGTTTACAAATATACAATTACATATTTTGACATAACAAGCAGGACGCCATATTTGCTGACATGCACTTTACTTAAAAAAACATCTACCACATGATATTTAAACCTTATATTTACAGCTTACCGTGCATTTGTATTTTTTGTAGCTATTTGATCTCAATCAATTACATACCACTTCTTGTGTAAAATCATTATTGTGATTTCTCCCCAAATCTGTCCGGTCAGTACATGGCCGCGTCTGATCCATTGGACTTTACTGACACCTGGTGGTGACATGGCTTGGATGAGCTAGAATAAAGGACCAAATACCAACTAGTTAATTCCATTCATTTTTGAGTTCTCAAACTGTTTTACTGTCTCAGAATTTTGCTTCATTTGACCAGGAAAAAGTATATAAAGACACTTTACTAATACCAGTATTGTTAGTGAAATAATCACTATCATTATTTGAATTCTATACAGTGAGCAAGGCTGTTAGATTTATTTATATTTAAAAGATTACATACCATTAGATACAATTCATGCCCTAAAACCAAGGCGAGCCAGTGAGCCTTGAGTAAAATAATACATAATAATAAAAGAATTCAGCCACACGATCAAAAAATGATTACTCTTACTCTAAGTGCTGGACATTTCCCTGATATCTGGAGTAAAGGGATTGACCCAAACAACTATCAAGGCATATGTGTGAGTAGCAACCCAGCTGCCCCTGATAAACCAAGACTATGAGAAATAGGAAAACACCCAACTGAAACTGTGCACACTGATAAAAACATCGCAACAAACAACGTCTATGTTTAATTAGGATATAGAGCAATACAATTCTAAAAAAAACACCCTTAAACCAGTGAGTCCAACTCTGTTTTATCAAGAGGAGAACATGGTGAGAAGTCCTCTCACACTGGTCATGAGGTTCTGGTCCTTTAAATGATACAACCTCAGCACCAACCAAATTATATCCAAAAGAGAAATACATGTACATCAAACATTGCACATCTAAAACAAAACTCAAACTAATCTTAGATTAACTGGGCACTATGAGAGTCTAGAAACTTGGTCTATCAGTCTAACAGACTGAAAGACCAAGGCCTAGACTTGTCAACATAAACAAGAGCAACACTTTTACTGCAACCTGTATAAAGATTTATTTAGCAAAATGAAACTCAAATACCTAGAATTTAACATCCTAAGAGCAAAACAAAATACATCTAAAAAAAGATGACATTGAGAGCTTGACACAGCCTCAGGGAACAACACAAACTTTACTGAGCTCATGCAAGAAAAGCTGTCTCTTTTTTATTTTTATTTTATCTCTTTTCTTCCATGGTTCTTGCAATTACGATTACATATTGTTAAATATATATATCTCATCATATATATTCTTCTTTCTGTAATTTGTTAACAAGTATTTTTATATGGTTTACATTCATTATAGTATTCTATATATTTATGTGTTATCCCTTTTTAATCTGAATTATTATATTTACATAATGTAAATGTAAACCCTGGCTTGTACAACCAGCTTTGGCAATAGTGTGCTTTACCATGGCAATGCCAATGAGGCAAATATTACATCTGAAATAATGTTGTCATTTTGATACGAACAGACACTGATAAATCCACTCTTTAAAGTACATTATTTTAAGACCCACTGCTGCAGGAAAACCTTCCTATGAGTGTATTATCACTTCAGATTCAAACCACTGTGCTCATGCTATCCCTCTGTTGCCCTTCCCAGTTTAGTATCCAAGCAACGACCCTCCACTGACCTCTAGAAGCCCTTTCCACTAGATTACAATAACTGACCTGCGTTTGACATAGTAGCCTGTAGATAATGTGTAAATACTTAATAAACGACTGGCATGCAGCACATTCTAATAAACCATAATGATTAGTTTCTCTCTCAAGGAAGCAGCCAATGAGTTTCTTAAGGTACAACCTGATAATGAAAATCCTTTAAGCAATAACTGGTCACATTTTATTGAATTATATGCAAATTAGATTTTCTTATCACTTTTCCCAGGCATGACACTGAGCAGGTAATTGGCATTTAAGCTACAGCTCAAACACACACACACACACACACACACACA
>LKNJ01005427.1:0-23057 GCA_002120245.1 Maccullochella peelii
GAGCAATTTTAGCCCCTCAAAAATGCGATTCTTTGGGGAGAAGAAGAATAATAATAATAATTCCTTCAGTTTCAATAGGGTCCTCGCACCGAGGTGCTCAGGCCCTAATTATGGGCTCCTAGATCTTGTAATGATGATAGGTAAGGATAGACTAGTCAGAAAATGATGTATGCATGCCAGGGTAAATGAGTTTTAATACACTTTCAGGTGAATCACAAGTCTGCCATGCCACAATTCATTCAATTCAAAACATTTGTTTGTGTTTTTGTGTTATGTGTAGGCTGAAGTTGTTTAAGCCAGACCAGGAGGCAATTAAGTACCAGGGGCCCAGAGATCTACAGTCTCTGGAGACCTGGATGCTGAAGACACTCCAGGAGGAGCCCTCTGTGAGTTGTGTTCATTCAGCTCAAGTTTACCCTTACAGTGCAAAGGACGGTGGTGTTGATAGTTGCTTGTTCTTGTGTGTGTCCTCCAGGAACCAGAGAGTGAACAGGAGCCTCCTAAAGCCCCAGAGCCCAAACAGGGCATGTATGAGCTCACTGTTCTCAACTTTAAGGCCCACATAGCCAAAGGTAAAGATCTAGTTAACATTTATAATGCTTCATGAAAGTGCTGTTGTGCCACTTAACCCAGGCGAATGAATAGTTAACTTCATCTTGTGTATTTATGCAGCTGCATCCTGCCTTAAACAGATAAATAGTTTACTTTCAGTTGTACTTTTCAGTTTTCAACCACACTAAGTGGTGTTTCTAGATTGCTCGTTAGAGAATGGAAACACCTCATTGCCTTGATTTTCATAACGTGACATTTCAACACAAGTACCTAATCCACAACCCACAATGTCAGTCAACGCAAACCAGCTGCGTAACACTTGTCTCCTGTCACCTCACGTTTCTGGTTTTTTGGGACCACAACTCCAAAAACAAACCGTGCTCACGATAATTGTCTCGTTGAAATTGTGGCACTTACACTGTGCTGAAGTTGAAATGTTTTGGTTTTGAAGAAAAATAAACGATTTCTTGTTTGGAGACAAAAAAATGGCAGGATGTGACATAGGCAATTTTAAAAACAGTGTTTATTGGCCCCAGCTTTGCGTCTTGGCAACAGCTGCAATAAACATTGTGTAATTGGTTGCGTTTAACCTCTGTATAAGAGCAGTATATTTTAATTTACGGCAGGCTGTGTTGAGTTTGTAGTGGAATCAACTTTTTACATTGCTCCATCAAATCAAAAATCTGAACACATAAACTCACTCAGCCTCATGTATTATTTTAGGTTCTTTTCCATTTGTGTGTAATTGTCTTGCTCGTTATCTGCTGTTTCTTTTTCTGATATGGCTTTTGTCCTCTTGCTTCAGGTGCCCATTTTGTTAAGTTCTTCGCCCCATGGTGCGGTCACTGCAAAGCCATGGCCCCAACCTGGGAGCAGCTGGCCACCACCTTTGAGCACTCTGATGACGTCAAGATAGGAAAGGTGGGTCCTTCAGATTGTGTACAGGTTCACGATAACAACCACTCATAAATAATGACTCATATAAAAACACTAAAGCATCACATATGGTGACATGGGTAAAAACAGGGCAACTACAAAAATATTGTTTTTACAATAATGGTCGCTTTCCACAAAAAAAGTTTGCTGAGGTTGTTTTTTTTGTTTACCCATCCTACAATTTGAGTTTCTTTTGTGACAGCGTTGAAGCAGTGCTCTGTTTGCTCTCTTCATCCTGTTACCTGTTTGACAGAACAGGATGCTGGTAATTTGAGAAGCCACCTGTTTGCACACTGGGTTGCGAACAAAACACCTTGACGTTTCATTCTAGTTTAATAACATATAACTCGTATGCTTCTGACCTAGGTGGACTGTACACAGCACTATGAGGCGTGCTCTGAGAACGGCGTACGAGGATATCCCACACTCATCTTTTTCTACAATGGACAGAAGGTATGGAAGAAGTTTTGGACCGCTGCAGACTTTCCGTTCCAGATGATCTTTGCATGCTCAGCTATGCGGCTCACTCTTTGGCCACCGCCTGCTTGCATTGGACCTGCTGCCTCTGTGGCTGTCCTGTTGTTTATCCTCGACACCTTCTGAGTTTTACTGCAAACTGTAACAACCTCCTTGACATTACATCATACTGGGATGATTAAATACATAAACACATAGTAAAAATACTGGCATGTTAACCATAGCAGCCATGATATGATTTTACCAATTGGAGTTAGACAATGATTGATGATGATCAATCGACATTCTGCTTCAGCTATAACTACTTTCGGTTATTGTTAGGAACGCATAGTATTTGGCTCTGCTATGTGTTGTGTTCTTGGTGTGTGAAGAAGTGTCTGTGGTTCACAATTATAGTGCCCAAAGAAAAAAATGTATTGACATGACAATGGAATACTAACAAATTAAGGTGTTAAGTCTTCTGTGTGTGTGTGTGTGTGTGTGTGTGTGTGTGTGTGTGTGTGTGTGTGTGTGTGTGTGTGTGTGTGTGCGCCTTTTTGTAGACGGACCAGTACAAAGGAAAAAGAGACCTGGACTCTTTCAAAGACTTTGTGGACAACCAGCTGAAGGCTGCCGTCGCTGCGGAGCAAGAGCATGACCCAAGTGAGGAACAAAAAGCGAACGAGATCCCTGCTGCCGAGCCAGCTGAAGAGGAGGTGAAGGTGGGTGCGAACAACAAAAAGAAGAAATGTCATGCAATATAAATATTCCTGTTTTCTTTTCTTGGTGTATTTCCTGCTTTCTGTCAAGGTTTAATTGGTCCTAATGGATCTATCATCCCGATCTCATTACATTGCATTACAATCGCTGATGTTTCAGTAGGGTGGACCAAATGTATGGCGGCCATCTATACCTGCATAGTAAAGATCTCTGAGCTTAGCACCCACTCAACTATGTGCTTCAGCAATTATGGATAGGCTAGCTATTTCCTGCTGATGGATGCTGGAATTTCAGCTAGGCATGCTGATGACAGTGACTTCATCCTTAATAATGTACAACAACAACAACAGTGAAGCAGTTGGGGAAAGGCTGTTTTTATAAAACTGTCCTTGAGCAGGATATTGAATCCTACCTGCTCCTTGATATTGATGCTGGTGCCCTGCTCTGACCACCCTGATAAAGTCCATGTCACATGTAAATGTATTTTAATGACATGATGTGGGCATGAATGGGCATCCAAACTCTTAGCTGCTCATATATATAATGAATACTTTTTCAAGCTCTGAAGGGCTTTTGGTCAGGTAATCATAAGGATCAGCACAGTTTAATATCAGTGTCTTGCCTTTCTGCAGTCCAGTGTGTTATCCCTGACAGAGGACAACTTTGATGAGACTGTGGCCAAGGGCCTCACCTTCATCAAATTCTACGCTCCGTGGTAAGATCATCATTTTTGGAACAAGTGGCATTTAAATCACTCAAATATTTAAAAATATTTACTAATTAGCCTGCAGATGTAAATTTGATTTGATAGTTGAATCCATAGGTATTTTATTATTCACATATTGGACGTGCTGTTCCTAGTTCGCAAGCAACCTCTGCTTGAACCTAGCTTTATGCATGACTTTGCTGCATTAGTTGCATCATCAGTCAGCTGAAGTGATGTAATTCCTGTGTTGTCCTGCTGTCAACTGTAGGTGTGGCCACTGTAAGAACCTCGCACCAACATGGGAGGATCTTTCCAAGAAGGAGTTTCCAGGCCTCACTGACGTCAAGATCGCCAAAGTGGACTGCACTATTGAGCGCACACTCTGCAACAAGTACTCTGTAAGTATCTGGGTGTTATCCACAATTTACTATAAGACACCATCTAAACTCTGTAGCTCTTCCTCTCATAGCCTTATGTCAGCTTTTCTTTCTTTCTTAAAGTGTATGGGATGTAATGAAACAAAGATGGTTGTTTTATCACAGAGCCATAAAACAATTCGACTACCACATATTTTAATTAGATGCTACAGACTGTAATCTAGGCAATGTTGGCACACACTATCAGCTTTGATTCTATATAGAGTCTGAACGATGTTATTGAGAGGAGGGCGTTCTCTAACATGAACAAGGTTTTAGAATTAAAGGCTGTGAAGATGTTACACACAGACCTCTTGTCAAGCTAGCCTTCAACTTCTCTGTGATGAAGTGGGGGAAAAAAAGCTGAATCACAGTCAATCAGTTTTCATATTTAAAAAGTTATTAAAGCTCCCAATACTATTTCAATTTGTTTGCAATTTTGAAATCAAATGGATAATCATTAAGCCAATTTGCCACTGTATATAATGTACATTTTACTGCTTGCAGAAATGCTGCGTCAGAGTTCAAGATCCACACTTCAGTTATCTTTCTGAAGACTTGAGGGATGACTCACTGTGATATTATGTGCCCTTTTTGTTGTGTTTTTATATCCCAAGATATCTTCTCATAGAAGACTTCACATCTCAAAATCTCTTTAGAGGAAAAAAAAGTTACCTTGATCAAAGAGGATATGGCTCTGTCTGTTAGTCAGCAACATATCTCGAAATCGTGATTTTATTTTCATGAAGTTTAGTGGACAGACAGGACTCCAGGATTTCCACAAGACCATTGGTTTCAACTTGGGCATCATTTGATTATGTTTACTGTAAAATATTTTCACACTGCATGCTACATGAGAATTAAATGGTTTTGAAAGACGGCAAAGCACATGGAATAAGCTGCTGTTCTTCCCTCTTTATTCAGGTTCGAGGTTACCCCACCTTGATCATCTTCAGGGCGGGGGAGCAGGGTGACGAGCATCATGGTGGGCGGGACCTGGAGAGCCTGCACAGCTTTGTGATGAGGCAGGTGAGAGACGAGCTGTAGAAACAGTCAGGTCGGCTCTCAAATTTCCGCCACTCTGCTTGCCCACACTGTATAACTGGCCAGTAGGACAGCACTCTCTCTCCTGCGGTAGTCAAACCCCCCCCCCTCGGGCTTCTCTTCAGAAAGTAGTCAGCCAATGGCAGACTGATGCAGTCTGTTCTTTCTCCAGTGTTCAAGGACAGAATGATTCAGTAGAGTGTTTGGGATGTGAATGTATTTCTCATTGCTGTTGGCCAACCTTAAATCTCCTAATATGGAGAATACTATTGGTTGGATCTACAAATGAAGTAATATGTCTGACAACCACTTTGCAAGCACTGCTCAATCAATCAGACCCAGAATTCCTCACACCAATAAAAACTGTTGTTTATTAAAAGGGTACAGGACAGATGACCCCGGTTTCTGCCCGTTAAAGAAAATCAATTGTTTCTGATGAACTTCTGTAGCCATTTGACTTTTTTAAATGCTAAGTTTTATACATGGGATCTGTTGTTAAATCATAAGCCATTAATGTTAAGGTACTGTCGTTCAAATGTTTGTCACGGTCATGTAACCCAAATGTGAAGTCGAGTGTTAAGTTGAGGGTACTTTCTATCCATGCCGGTGATGGCCTGTCTGACTTAACTCTCAGGGAAACGCCCACGCAGACTAGAAGCAGCTGTGACAGAGGCATCATTGTTATCACAGGAGTCTGATAATGGCACACGGACACCTCAATTGTGCGTCTTACCCATTTTGTGACTCCTGTGTTCTCAATCATTCATCCCTCTCCGCTCCTCATAGCATTCAGGGTCTCAGGCCTGGACCATGTTGCCCCATATCTCCATTACTGAACTGATCTTTAGAGTTATTACTGCTTCTGTTTATTCAGAAACACCCATCACATGCAGCTCATTTCACATTGCTTGGTGTGAAGTTTCTCTTAAAACCGGCTCTTCAGTTTATCCTCAAATGTAGTACAATAAGTGTGAATGTAAAGTATTTGTGCTATATTTTCTCAGGCCAGGCCCATGTTCAAAGGATTTGGGAACCAGTAAGTGGTTCAGGAGGGTCACTTGGAGCCAGGGTTGAGGGTAAAACATGCAGAGTAAGTTTAGGATGTTGTGAATGAGAAGTTGAGCTCTACTTTGGCACTGAGCCGTCATTCACAGCTCTTTGTGGTGCTGCTGTTCACCTGGTCGTCTTTTCCAGGACAGAACAGGCATCATCAGAGCTTTTACAAGCTGACCTCTGTGGTTGGATATTTTTCTAATAATACTTGTGAGGTTGGAAGTGAAACAAACATTCACTGCAGCTCAGGGTCAGGCAGGTTAGCTAGCATCATATCACCCTTCTGACTATGATTGTGATCTTTTCTTACCTCTTTTGATTGAACCAGCTGCATCTTGGCTCTATATCATTTGCTTTTCCTTGGTCAAAATAATATTTTTAGATGTCAAATTTTCTGACCGTGGAAAACCATGCTGTGAAGCCAACACCTTTTAGGCACCAAAAACTAGGGACTGAATAGATGAGTATAGGTGATCTGGTTGGGATGTACAGCTACACCAGCTGCTGGTCTCTAAGTCTCACCAGCCAGTAAAAGGATCTGGGAAAAAGAAGCATTATTTTCCAAAAGCAACTTAAATAAACCATAATTTGGCTGGTTTTAATTTCACACTCTATAACCACTCGTGAGAGAAATTATTCAAACTGAAAACTTCTTTAGTCTGCTGTATACTCTATCATAACCATGAACCCACAAATTCAACAGTCAAAGGCCAAGAAAATGCCAACACAGACCTGGCTCTAATAGCATTTGTAGTTTTGCCAACAAGTTTCTTTTTGGCCCACTTTCCTGTGACTTCACCCACCTGTTAGGACATGCCCATTCCACTGCAAATGCTCTTTGACCCAGGTTATGTGAAAAGCATGTGCTGCGTGATGCAGGACACAATTTATTGTCTAACCCAGGCACACAAACAGTCAGAGATGCAGCAGTTTTTTTTTTGTCAGTAAAAGTTTTTATGGATAGCACATGGTCTAAGGAACTCCAGTGACGGAAGTATTTTTTTTGAGTCATGGGTTGTGCACTACCCATGGATTTTGTACAAAAAGAGTGAATAATGGCAAGTTGTAACATGAGGTTTCATAATAAAAAAAAAAATTCAAAAATAAGTTTGTATTTTCATTTTGTTCTTGCATCTGTCTGTTAATACGGTATGTGATTTTTCTTTTTAATAAAAGGTGCAATAAATAAGCTGAGAATGTACAAGTATTTACAAAAAACAGTCTAAACATGATCACAAATGTAAACAGCAGCTTACCAGAGGTATATTTTGTAATTTATGATTGGTTAGGCACATAAGGTATTTTGATTCTTATTAGTTTTTCATTAAAATATGTTCTCTAAAAAACTCCATGTCATTCAAAGCTCACAGTAACATGTTAAATTGGAAAGACGTTGCCACTGGACACATATCTCCACATAATTTTACCCTCAGGGTTGAAAAAGCAAAGAGCTAATTTCAGAGCACTGGCGCGGAAACCATTCTGCTGGTTGTTTTTGACTCGCTGAATGTTTTTCCACAATCTCTTGATGGGTTGTCAGGGGTGGAAGCGTTTGTTAACTTTGCGAGTGCAGCAACATGGAAATGGCCGTTTGCGGTATGTCGGAGGGATAAGGCTGTATTCTTCGGTTCTTTGGACCAAAACGTCAGTTTAGCCACAACATGCATCATGTTGAAGCAGCCTGGTGAATCGCAGCTCAGCGTGAGCCCGGCAAATATTGACACGGAGAGGATATTTGGAGCAGTGCACTACCAAAATAGCCTGCGGTCACTTTGGTTCAGTCCATATTATATTTTAGGAGGGCAAATATGGCTTGAGAAGAAAATACATTAGGAAAGAGGAAGGAAATATGAATCTACTGACTCCAATGTATCATTCATTTAGTATTAGATTGTTTGAGTTAATATTTGCACTGCAAAAGAAACTAGGTGTGTATTTTCCCATCTCACTCGACCATTTATGCACATTTTCTGTCATTTGACCAGGTGATGTCACTGACTACTGTTGGTTAACAGGTCAACTCCCCAGGGTCATGCGCTGTAGAGAAGTTGTTCTTCAGTTCATTCTGTAATTATTGGAGCCTGTTCTGAGAACTCCTCCACCATGGAAGGAAAGCAGCGCTCGGACTGGTCCTGGTTCAGTATTGCCCTCGCCCTCTCAGTGAGGGAGGGTGCAGTAGCCTCTTAGGCATTCATACAAACACTTCCATAAACACATAATATACAAACTTAAACACTCCATCCTCCCCACACACACGCAGTCATTCACTCAGTTGCAGACCCATGAAGTGAAGACTCCACTCCACAGTTGATTGAGAAGGTGACAACTTGGTGGCTCAACACTGGAGTGGAGTGAAGTTGCCTATAGATGACACCCATATGGTGCCATTTTTGCAATGGTCCCCTCTCAGTTTGATGAAGACGAATGTTCATGCTATTAGATGGATGTTTTGAATTGTCCGAGATTATTGGAATAGAACAAGGTAATGATCTTTCAGGGTGCACATTCCTTGCAGGCTGAGGATATGGGTGGGAAGCTGGTGTCTAGTTGAGGTCTGCATCACCCAGGAGTCACTGGTGCAGTTGCAACCCAACTTTCAATCGAGCGTTACCATCCCTCGGTGCCTGTGTCAGTGGCAGCCGCAGGCCCGTACCACCATGTTCTTGTATTTCTTCAGTATGACGTTGGAGTTGTCGTCGAAGTAGAGCACTGAGATGGCGTGGAGCTTGGTGGGGGCGCAGCATGGCTTTGGTACGTTCTCAGGGTTCATCAGGTGCACCTGAAAATCCAAGCATATACTTTAAGCGTCAATCTGCAATTGGCATACAGAAATGTTTCCATCAAACCACACGATTCACACTCAAAATAGACTATGTACACTTGTTATTGCATAAGCGCAGTACACCATTTATGGATTGGGGGTATAAGATTAAAACACTTCAACTCATAGTAGTAGTTTAAAAAATAAATAAAGAGACAAGAGATAGTCTTAAAGGGGCCCTCAGCAATTCAGCATAATACTTTCATTAAGTTGGGGAACAGATTTTTAAAACTGATGGTCAAAATCGAAGCAGCAGAAGCTGAGATATCCTGACTGCTAGTCCCAAGTACAGGTCAAGCTCCAAAAACACTGCATTTTCCAGAATGCAACTCAACAGCGTCTTTTTCTAGACTCTTGATGCCTGCCTCTTTCAAACTCCATGGTGTAAATTCGTAACACAGGTTCAACTTGAGATAACCCCAATGACGTCACTTTGACATCATCAGGGTTATTTTCTGACTTTAAAATGCTTCCTACAGAGCAATACAAGACATACAACTTTTTTAGTTTAGTAGTGCTCTTTATAACAAGAGAACTTATCTTCATGTGTAAAATCAGAGGGGTGCCCCTTTAAGTTAATTGTGTTTCACAATAACTGGAATACAATGTATATTTAATGATCTTTAAAGGCCTAAAAAGCCCATATTTTAAGACTCGTGTGATAAACACATAGCCATCCAATGAAAATATATAAACACATTTTTTAACTCTTCTACTGTTGTAGTTATCTCTTGAAGTAATTTTAAAGGGATTACAATTCAGTTGAAGACACTTTTATATCTTTCACCGTTGCTGCAATGTTCCTAAATCCCTCAGAGGAACCGTATGAGCACTATCACAAAAACCTGGCAGGGAGGGGCGACTTTAACTTAAAACATTGTCTCCTACACTGTGTTTGGAATATACTGAGCATGGTAAACTCCTGTGGGTTGGTCTTACCAGTGTCTGTACGATGGCGTGGTTGGTGGCGTTCATGTGGGCGTTAAGGGGGAAGGAGCACTCTCCATCACAGTAGTTGGCTGCGTAGCCTTCAGGAGCAATGATCCAGTCCTTAGAGGAACACATGACAGTAAACATAAAAAGCAGCACAGTCACAGCAGACAAACTCAATCAAACTGAGTAAATAAAACATCTTAATATATTAATAACTAGTCTATCAGAGAGGTAAAAGTTTATATCGTTGTTGTGGAACAGTAGAAAGGTCACTGCTGGTGCCAGCTGACTGACTCCTGTTGGTAAATTCAGTGTTAACCTCGTCTCTGAGGACAAACACTCCTGTCTGTGAAATCGCTCAGGGAAGCAATACTTCTCTCCTCCTTCCTTCCTTCCTCTCTGCGTCTTACTCAAATTCTCTGCATGTTTTACCTCTTTCTAACTTGTTTTTGTGTTTTTATCTAGTGTACCTTCCTGTCTGTGTTAATAATCTCTCTCTCTCTGTCTTTCTCTTCTCACTTCTGTCTGTCCCTCTCTTTCTGTCCAGCTCCCTTCCTGTGTGTGTGTGTGTGTGTGTGTGTGTGGGAGAGAGAGAGAGTGAGTGTGGTGGCAGTCTCCCTCTAGATGTCAGTGCTGTGTTAACAGCTCACAGCTTGTTTGGAAGGATGAACGTTACCCTGCCCTTCTATTTCTTCCTCAGTCCGTCTCCTTGTAAAAACACACACACACACACACGCGTCTATGCGTCTACTCCCACCAAGCTACTTTAACTGACTTTTTCCTCCTTTGACCATCCTACTAGTTTCATATCAGGCTGTCAGTCCGTGGTGTTTATAATGTGAGTATACAGTAAACGACACACTGAACTGAAGTGGCACGGTCAGCATTGTTCAGTCCACTACATTGGGTTTGCAGGTATAGCAAGTACAAAAAGAATACACAGACAGAAGTCACCACAGGGGAGTAAACTGCACAGATGTTTCTTTACCTTAGCATGCAATAGTGATTTAGCTCCTTTTAACCTGTCACCAACAATGAGTGCTGATCAGTTAGAAACATAGATCATAGATCAGTATGTTGTTTTGTTCAATGAATGTATTTCTCAGATTCAAAGGTTCCGCATGGAGACTGGACCTCTCATAGCACTATGGCGCTGTTTTTCTATGAGTGGGCCCCCATTTTGTTTGTCTCGTGCACGAGGACGCGCACAAGTGATGTGATGCACAGTCCTACCGATAGTTTCACACTATTCCACTGATCAACAGGTGGCATTCACGCGCCAAGATGTGCAGCAATGCGACAGAAAAGACAAACTAGTAAACATGGATGTAAACTTAATTAACTTAATTAAATAAATACTAGAAAAACTGCATTTCTTGAAGAAAATGCTATGGTGATTGGGGGGGAGATGGGGCTGTTGGCAGCCAGCAGCTTGTCTGGGGAGTGTGTTTAGGACAAAACATTTGAGCAGTAATCAGACAAGAATTGAGAGTGCGCATGGACAGATTTATAAAACTAAAACAAGTCTGAAAGTAACAGAGTCCAGAATCACACACAAGTGCAACCGATCTTTTTAAGACCGCATCTCAAGAGGTATGGATTCTGTGTTTTTTGTAATTAATTAGGTAGCATATCTTTGCGTGTGAAGAATATGAAAGTGCTTACAGATCTAGTTTAATATGTGACGACATCCCCAATAACTGCTGTCTCCGTTTCACTGTACTTCTGTCGGCAGGTTTAGCTCAGCGGTAAGACTGCTGACTGTGGTGCAGGCGATAAGCGGTTCAATTCCTGGTCAGGCCTGATATTTTCTGTGTTTTTTGTAATTAATTATATTGCATATCTTTGCGTGTGAAGAACATGGTCATCTTATATTACGTCTGTGTAGTTTAAAATATTTAGTAAAGGTGACATTGTTCATATCGGATTCTACAGCAAAGTGCTTACAGATCTAGTTTAATATGTGACGATATGTGTCTACCTCTGTCGGCAGGTGTAGCACAGCGGTTAACACCGCTGACTTGGGTGCAGGAGACCAGGGTTCCATTCCCTAGGCAAGCCTAGGGTTTGGTCACTACTAGAGACTGAAGAGGTACGACACAAATGCTACGGCAAGGGGAAGCCAGGACAACAAGTAGGGGGGAGATATCATTATTATTATCTCTGACGTCCTAGAGTGATGCATATCTAAATCCAACAGGGTGAGATGACAAGAAAAGATAGTAGTTAGCTGCTAACCGCTGGGCCGATATCTTCTTTTATTGTAGGAGGAGTAAACAGAAAAGTATTGAATGTAATATTATATTATATATATAATATTAGAGGCTTTAACTGAACTAACCCTCTGAAAGTCTACTAGAAGTGGTGCTGATGTGATTAAGTATAGCTTGTAGTTAGTCGGTTGTGAATTGTGTTAAATAGCACTTCAAACTGTTAGCTTGAATTAAATAGCACAGAGGTGAACATAGAATGCAAACCAACATAAAGACTAACCCTCTACCTTAAAGCTCCAATAACACCTGGGAAAGACTGATCAATAATTAGACTACTTAGAAGTGATGCAATGAGATGAATGAGAATGGATGAATGAATGAGAGATGGTAAATGAGTGAATGGATGATTCATGAGTATACTCATTGATGATGGATGGATACTCATTGATACTCATCATGAGAGATATTCATGATATGGATACTCATTCATCATGAATGAATGAGAGATATGAATCAATGAGTATCCATTCATCCATCATGAGTATCTATTCATCCATCCACTTATTATTGTTATCATCAGCCTCTCTGTTATTGTTATTATTGTTACTGGGGCTTGGTACCCAAAACCTCTGGTCCTGGCGTCCCCTTGCCGTAGCATTTGTGTCGTACCTCTTCAGTCTCTAGTAGTGACCAAACCCTAGGCTTGCCCTCACACCTGGAATCGAACCCTGGTCTCCTGCACCCAAGTCAGCGGTGTTAACCGCTGTGCTACACCTGCCGACAGAGGTAGAATTTGTGTGACATGATTTAGGACATATTACACCATCCAGTCAGACATTGTTCATATCGGATTCTACAGCAGAGTGTCCAATCATGGTTTCAGGGAACACCGCTGACTTGGGTGCAGGAGACCAGGGTTCGATTCCAGGTGAGGGCAAGCCTAGGGCCTGTTCACTACTAGAGATTGAAGAGGTACAACACAAATGCTACGGCAAGGAGACCCAGAACAATAATTAGGGGGGAGATATCATTATCTTCCCCACCAGAGGTTTTGGGTACCAAGCCCCAATAACAACAAATAAGAGAGAGGCTGATGATAACAACAATAAATAGACTAAGTGAAGTACTCTCTGATGTCCTAGAAGTGATGCAGATGTAAATCCAACAGGGTGTGAATGAGATGAGAGCCGCTGGGCTATTGGAGTAATTGAATGTAGTATTCTATAAGTATATTGTGAGGTGCTTTTTAACTAGTTAAATCAAACCTTCCTCTCTCTCACACACACACAGTAATACACCACACAGACACATTAACACACAAACAAAATGGGTTTCCTGTCTTTGTGGGGAGTACATGAGTTGATAAGGGAAGGAGATGGTTTATGTATGCTAGTACGTACACTAAGAAAAACATAGATAAATAGTCACTTGTAAACCTTCAGAGAATAGAAATGTGTTACTTGGTGAGTGTAGGGATCAAGCTGTATGTAGTTCACAGAACACACTGATATATAGAATTGTAGTACTAGAAGCTGATGCAGATAAGTTAGTGCTTTAACTTTTAACTATTCAACTATGAAAAGTATTGAATTCAATATTAGAGGCAGTTGTGACCTCTGTGCTATTTAACTGTTAGTTAATTCAAACACCAACTAAAGACTGCTGGAAGCATTTAAAAGTAGAGCAAATTGAAGACTCCATTGACTTGCCTTGTAAAAAAAATAATTGAAAAACAGCTTAATATTTAAAAAGTATAAAATGTATAAAGAAGAAAAGTTAGAAGTCCTTAAAGAGCTGAACATTTTGATAGTTGTAATGGTTTCTGTAGCTGAAAGTATGCTGAAGTAGTAGGCCAGCGAAAAATGTACGGAAGAAGAATAAGAAAAATAAAGAACAAGGATAACAATAGTGGGAATACTGATTCAGCATTCCCATTAACTAGTAAATATATAATAATAGTAAATACTTAAAAAATAGGCTTTGCAACTGGCTTTTGAGTAAGGGAAATGTACTTGACATCTTTGTTAGACCTGAAGGATATACACGTTGAATAACACTAACTTTGTTTACAATACAACTCCACAGGGCCCCTTTAATATGAGGAAGAGGAGATTTTGAGTAAGCAAATATTAACCCACCTATTTTACAAGAGGTAGCAACTCAATACACCTGGTGATGAAACGCTGATTGACACTTATTGTTGGTGAAAGTTTAAAATAACTCGGTCCTGAAGCTTAATGACTATTGCACATTGAACAAGGCAAAGCCAAAACATCTGTGCATTTTGCTCCCATGTTGTCTGACTGCAAACTCTTTTTGTGCCTGCTAGACTTGCATGTATAGAAAGAGACTTGCAAGAAATCCACAATCGTCCCTATTATGTGCAGATTTACATCCAATACCGTGTTTCTATGGATTTACAGTGAACCAAACGCCATCTTTAAAAAGTCAATTATATTTGTGTTAGCCTCTAAAAGTGTCATACATACAGTATGGTGTTTAGCTGTCAGTAAACACTGATTAGAATATCAAACTAGCTCTAAAGAGACAGACCGTGAGGCTCACTACTACCTTCCCCGTATTAAATAAGAAAATGTTTGCTACCTGCCAGCCCAGCTCTCTGAAGCTGACGTAGAGCTCATGTCTTCTGCATGCCGTCTTCTGATCGCTGCTGTTGAAATCTGCAACAGAAAAACAGAAATCATCAGGAAAGGCCGTCTTCAAGATGCACACATACTCAGCCATAGCATCTATATTGTGCTGTTAACATGTTAACATCTTTTCTAGTAGCCTAACGTGTGAAATGTGTCTCACTACATGACTGATGGGAGGGCCATGGTCCCCTTCCCTGGGTAAATGAGTTTTTAAAAATATCCAAATGAAGTGATGCATTACAGTCAGAATCTGAGTGCGAAAGAATAACACAATATGGCTCATGTAATGCACTGGGTGGAGACGCATGTGAGGGCGTAGACCAGAGCTCAGGCACAAGCGTCGTTGCAGCGGTCACTGCGCTGTATGTGCTTCACATTCATCTGCTGTCTAATGCGCCTGCACGCATGCCTAATTGAATTCATCAGCGTTCAAATATTGCTTGGCGTGAGCACAAGTGGTGACACAGTGACAACTGTGTTTATAGACTCTCCTGCCCTGCAGTTTGGACATAATTATCTCTGTTCCATTCTGCGGCAGCAGGACGGACGGCTGCAGACAGTCCCAGGTATAGGTTTGGTTTTCACAGTCGAGGAGGTCATTGCTGGCATCGGTCACCACGCTGAAGTCAAGACGGTGACACCGATTTTCCACTGACGTTTCGAGGGCTCTTTCTCTCTCTCTCACTCACTTTTTGTCTTGCCTCATTCATTTTATTGTTGTGATTATTTTTTCTTCTTCACAAACCTCCCAGAGAAAGACAATGAGAGGGAAAAATGGCACTGGTTAGGGTCCTGTATTCTCAAAAGAGCTTCATTCACGATGAGCCATGTGGTAAAGCAGTTGTCCCTTAACAGCCACAAGACATAAGCAAACCACGCTTGGCTTCTTGGTGGCCCCACGATGCCTTAAGCAATACTTCAGCCTCAAGCCCGCAATTGTAGTTTGGTTTTTGGCCTGCACATTCTCCCATTGCAAAGTTAATTATAAAACTGTTAACCAACTGTTTTGGCAGAAGACGTTCTAGTGGTTGCCTATTTTTGTTGTGTTTTTTTGTGTCACTTGTCATTAGGGTTACAATACTGCTTTCTGATTCCATGTTTCGCCTAGTCGAGTTAGTGCTTAAGATATTTAGGCTACAATAACTTTACACATGGCAAGAAAAAACTAAACAATTTAGAGCTTTGAGTCACACATCCAAAACCGTCATTTGCTACTTTTTCCAGATTTGCTTATTGCATCGTCGGCCTGTTTGGTGCAGCCACTCATCCTGTCAAGCCATGCAAACATGGTTATTTGCTTCTCATAGGCAATAAATAGAGAGGATCTGTCTGCCTCCAATGAATGGGCTGCACATTACTGCAGTTGCAACATTTACAAGAAACAATTGCCCTATGATATATAGACAAGCAAATAATAAGTGTGTGGATTCATGTCCATGCCTGCGAATCATCAGATTTTTTTTTTTAACAGAAAAGTTTGTGTGTGTGTGTGTGTGTGTGTGTGTGTGTGTGTGTGTGTGTGTCAGAGAAAAAGAGAGAGAGTGTGAGTCAGACTGCAGATGGTGATTTGTCACTCAGTCACAGCCACCACCCAGCCACTCACCTCACTTAACTCACCAACAGCAGCCTTGGCTAGTCAGCTGGAGTTGGAGGGACGCACACACACAGACATACAGTATATACAAACACATTTCAATTATGTAAGGGTCATTGATGTTGGTTCCTTACATCTGTACGTCTATCATTCATTACCCCTAGCACTTACTGTACATACACAAATACACACACACACGTTCACAAATGACCTGATGTTTATCTGTTTAACAGCCAAATCCACTTAGCCACTCATTAAAAGGGAGAGCTGTAATTTAAATTCACCAGGGCTAGTTGCATTAAGATTTCATCACCAAGTCACATTTCATTTTGAACAAGCGCACTGACCGCTCTGCCCAGACCCGTGTGTTTTAGCTGGACTCTTCTCAAACATAAGAAAGAGAGCGAAACAGACAGAGAGAGAGAGGGAGGGAGAGCAAGTTGGATTTGTCACTTGGATTCATCTCAGCTTGAAGTAAATGAGGAGAGAGGGAAAGAAAAAATAGACAGAGAGGACTCAGACAGAGCAAAGAGAGGGGGCTAAGTAGAGCGTGACGCGAACACTGCCTGAGTTTGGGCTTCAGTTTCTACCACCTGTGCTAATAATGTGCAGGTGCGCTACAATAATAAGGTACTTTGTGTAGCAGCATCTAAAATAATACAAGGAATGTCTACAGTGGGTTGCACAGCGCTTAGAGGATTACTGTTGAGTCAGAGTACTGAGTGTTTGAAATGTGCTATATAAATAAAGCTGCCTTGCCTTGCCTTACTGTATAACTCACAATAATGCCAAATGTTTAAGGTCACTTAAGATAATCACGTTATCTAATCTTAGCAAGGTTGATGGGCTTTACCACCATCTGTATAGCACATCAAAAATCTTCCCAAATACTGTTCACATCACATTCAGTCCCAACTCTCCTCCTCAAATTTGTCTTTCAGATGTCGTCAACCAAATCAGATGCAGATCAAGTGCAATCCAAATGTTCCCGGACCAGGAACAACAATAGTTTCTTTTTTATTGCAGCAGAACATGAATATGTCATCTAATGAGACAGGTTAATTCTGTAAGGGACAGGAAATGAAAGGTGAGACTGGTCACGACAGGTGGTTACAGGGTGAGGTCAAATGGTCGTCCGTAACCATCAACTACAGTCAGGTGTTTCCCCAGTTTAGGGCTCCTTCCTTTCCAATAGGAAGGGCAGTTCACTGTCTGCTAATGTGGAATACAGTTTATATGTGTGTGTGTGTGTGTGTGTGTGTGCGTGTGTGTGCGTTTGCTGGTGTGTATGTTTTTATGGATGCACGTGGACTGTGTGCATTCAGGCACGCATGTTTGGCTCCATGTACATCTGTGTGTGTTTAAATGTGTGTGTGCAGATGATACACATGGATAGTGGGTCACATGTGCTCGCCCTGCCTCACTGTGGACTGACTGACCTGCCATAGTCTTCAACAGCAGAGAGCATTCGGATTTAACAGATTTACTGTACGGAGACCTCCGCAAATGAGAAAACAGGCTGGTCCTAGACCAGCTGCTGTAGGATTCTACTGCTCTTTCTGAAAATTATTACATTTAAAAAAAAACACTTGTTGTTTTTGTCTTGCATTATAAGGCACATTTGCAGTGTGTACAGTGTTTATATACAGGAAACAGCCAAGGACAGAGGAAAAGTGCCATTGAAAGAACTAAGCTGATTGGCTAAGTGACCTGATATGAACTTGTGATATTTAAAGACATTAGAGTATTATAGGATGACTTTCACACAGTTATCAGTCCGTATTGGTTGGCTTGTTCTATGTATGCCAGTCAACATGTCTCTATAAATAATATACTGTGCTCAATGCTTCCAAACACTGACATACACACTGGCTCAAACTGCACACACCTATATTATAAACACACACACTCACAGAGACCCCCTGCTCCTTCATCCAGGTCTAGTTTATGGTGCATGACATTCAGCTTCGGGTCAAATCACAGCCCAGGATGGAGGGTGAGTGAAGCTGCAGTGCTGCCTGCACACTAGTCAGACTTCTACACCAGTAGCCAGTAATGCAATTCCTCATGAGGTGTCTATCGTTGCAGGCAGGGTGGCACAATGTGATTGTCTCATTTGATTTCTTTCTCTAGTATGCGGTCTGCACACACCTCCTACATTTGCATGAGGATTTGCATGCTGAGACAGAAAATGTGTCTGTACTGCAGGTACTATCAAAATGAAATGCTCCAATACTTTTGAATTAACAGTGTATTCTTCTATATGTTTTTAGAATAATTTAATGCAACACTTGCGCATGGAGCAGTAAATGGGAGGGGTTTAACAGACTTGGATAGTATATTGAGATATTGTCATATTATCAATTCCTGTAATTGTCAAAATCTTCATAAAAATTCATTATATTGAACAAAACATAAAAAAAATAAAATAATATCTTGCTGTGCAGCACAAGTTATAGTATTTAGCAACATCCTCTTTCTCACACATGCATCTACACACAACTCATTTTCCTTGCACCTCTTGGCCTTCAAAGCCATCAGCATTTACAGTCTGTGGGTCTCTTTAAGAAGAATAAAGCTGATATTTACTGTGGGCTTTCATTGAGTGTAAAGGCCCAGATTTGTGGTGCCCATAAACCACATCTCCCCTTCCTGCCTGTAAAAATTTAATGTCACACAGCTACCGCTGAGCTCTGGCTCCCATGAGGCTTCTATTAATTTCTTTTTCCTTCCCTTGACAGAGAGCAGAGGTGGGACGGAGAATGTGAAAAATATACTACTACTTAGTACTATACTAATTAAAAGTCTGTGCTTACTTAACTTCAGTGCATTGTATTATCTGAGCATTCCAGTCGGTTTAGTTTTACATTGCAGTAGTTCAAACAAATGAATAAATAAATAATAAATAACAAAATAATTCAGATGGTTTTATGACACTTATTCATTAAAGGAATAGTTTGACATTTTGGGAAATATGCTAATTTGATACCACTCTCATTGTCTGTACACTAAATGTGAAGTTACTGCTAGCAGGCGGTTAGCATTAGCTTAGCATAAGCAGGAAACAGGGTGACACAGCCCTGTCCCAGCCCTGCTCTGTCCAAAGGTAACAGAATTCACTTACCAGACCCTCTAAGCACTAATTAATATCCTGTTTGATCTGATATTTAATCTGAACAAAAAACAAAGCGTAAAAACACATTGCAGTTTAAAGCTAAGCTAAGCTAACCGGCTGCTGGCTGTAGCTTCATGTTTAATAGACAGAGTGGTATCAATCAGAAAGCAAATGAGCATATTTCCTAAAACATCAAACAATCCCTTTAAGCACTGGCAGCACCTAAAGAGCCAAACCATGAATTCTAGTTTCACCTGCTTCTTGCACTGCTGTCAGCACCAAATATTTGAATGTCAAATGGAAGCAGGATTTCCTTTATTGACGTGGTAATGTGAATCCAGCCAGCCCATCATGGGCAGCTGTGGCTCAGGAGGTAGACCGGGTCGTCCATTAATCCCAGAGTGGGCGGTTCGTTCCTGTCCACATGTCGAAGTGTCCTTGGGCAAGACGCTGAACCCTAAGTTGCTCCCGATGGCAGCTCCATCAGTGTGTTTGTGAATGGGTGAATGAGACCAATCTGTAAAGCGCTTTGGGAACCGGAAAGCATTATATAATTGAAGTCCATTTACCATATTACAGCAGCTTACCTAACAGTGTTGAACCTGGAAACTACTCTCTGTGAGTAGACAAGCATCCATTTCAGTCAATGTTCACCACTGACTAAAACTCTCCACTAAAACTGATTCCCATTGAATTCAATGAGGTGGAGGAGTAGCTGCCGGTTCCCCACCCTGTCTATTCAATGCTCCTTACTGAACGTAAGCACTGTAGCTCTTTAACACTGAGACTTTCGATACACTGTACTGTAGGAGTCCTGGGCTGATATTAACCCTTCGCTACACTACCTGCCATTCATTAAGCCCCTAAAACACTTTCACCAGCACCTATGCCAGGAGGAAAAGGCTATAAATTCTATTTATCACATGTTGTTCCAAAAATACAAGAATTAAATGGTGCCAATTTAGACGTTATAGCCAGGCTGTTTGGCATAGGAAGTGTGTGTGTCTTTGTATGTGTGTGTGTGTGACATTTCAACCCCAGCAGGCCACAGTCTCTCAAACCGCTGCACTGTAATTCTATAGTTTGCTCCAGCAATTTCTCAAATCAAAAGTGAGAAAAGATTGCAGCTTTTACAGTAGCAATTACAAGAACTCCCATAGAGGTGGTGGTGACAGAAAACTTGGGCTGTATAGGCCCAATGTTTAAAAAAAAATCTGGGTCCTTAACCTGGAAGAAAGAAGGAGAGAATCTCAGTGGCCATGAAGACATGAAAGAAGAATGTCACTGTTGTCCCTGACGTTTCTCCTCCCTCCAACCACTACTACTGAAGTTTATCTTTCTTCCTGTCTTTCATCACAGAGGTTATTAAACCCTGCGAGGGAGCTCCGCCATGTCTAATTACTCCAACGGTAAACAAAAGGAGGTCGGGTGGGGAGGGAGCGAGGAGAATGAGGAGGAGGAGGGAGGAGAGGAGAGACAGATGAAAAAACACTGCTCGCCAAGCGCTGTGTTATTATAATTCTTTAAGCGATACTGGTAGCGTGGTCAGACTTTTAGCTGTGCAGCTAATGACTGGCTAGGACTAATTACAGGCCGCCTGTGCTGCGCCGGGAAGTGATATTCCTTCCCCGGATGGTTGTTAACTTCCCCCACAGCCAAAGCCCAACCCGACTCCCATTACTTCCCCAGCCTTCTTCGCCCACAAAACCCCAAATTACCTTTAAAGGTGTTGTATTGTTCTTTTGGCAAGGTACACGGCATCATTTTCCACTGTGCACACATCAGGCACACCCAGAGGGGGCGGAAAGATCAAGCTAACAAAAATATTCATGCATCCAACTCATAACTCCAAATGTAAACTAAAAAGAGCAATTTGCCAAATAAATAAGAAAACAAGACATTAGTCTGCCTGGTCTGAAAATTGTCTGCTTTTGTAAGTGAAATGTGAAAAACAAAGATGATTTATTACACATGTAATCACACTATTATCTTAAAACTAATCCTTCAGAAACTTATTTGGCTGAATTTGTCCTCTTTTGTCATCTGGAAGACATTTAATATCACATGTCGTTTTAAATCCAGTTCGCTAAAGTTGTGAAAATAAGAAAATAACAAGGCCCAAGGCCTCACAGGGAACACAGTAGGGGAAATAAAGTTTCATAGTTTAAAGATTGTTTTATATCCTTAGCAGGCATTTTAGTAATTTATGACAAAACAAAAGCAGTACAGCCAGATTTATTAAATCTAAATGAAAGTTGACAAAAAATAGCTCTTAAGGTTTCAGTTATACTTAAAATGAGGACAAAATGGCACCAAACTGATAAAAAAGATGCAGTAAAATCAGTGCAGTGGTTAACCACACAGCTCAGGAGTGTGCAATTTGGGCAGAGGAGGGAAACTATTTTTAGAAAACACACAGAGCAAAGTAACTCATGCTGAAAAAAGTTTTTAAAAACGCCTCTATGTGGAAACTAGCGCACACTAGAGCAATTAAAAACAAACACATTTCTGCCTTCCGGCCTTAGATCTCATGTTTTTTCAGAAAAAAAAGTATCAGGTTGAATTATTGGTGAAATACTCCTTTTAGCTGGAGCTGTGGTGGCCTGAACTGATGTACTGTAGCTCTGTGCCAAAGAGAAACTGGGGGACAACGTCCACATTTTGTTTCTCCCCATGAGCGCTACACAAGACGGATGCTCTCCCCATCCATCCTGTCTTCCTCCCTGTCTCTGGAGTGAGTGATGCGGTATTGAAACCATATGCCCTCCTGAATTCCTCACGGATCCTCCCATCCCGTCCAATCCCAGCAGTCCTCTGCTGGCCGCGGACACTCAGCTGTCGCGAGGGGGGCCTCCCAGCTTCCTGTGTAGGATCTAAATATTTACACTCCCCGTCGTCCCGAGTGGCGAGGCGGAGAGGTCTTGATGTTTTGGGTTATGTAAAGTCCAATCCTTCAGGACGCATATTTAACAGATTGTCCTTGTTAGAGCAGATTTTTGAGCAGATTCACCTCAGAGAAAGTTTTCTCATCCTCCTGATATAGTCTGGGACACAAAAGCAGACTCCAGCCAACCTGCTGTGTTCACAATTTGCTTATAAAAGTAAGAGCATTAAACTATTTCTTTAATTATGAATTTATTTACATTTGACAAAAATATTCCTTCATATACTGAAAGAGCAGAGATGACAACCGTTACAGAAACGCTAACCCACATTGTGAGCACATGGTGTGCACCTTAGCCCACTGATTCACTAGTATCACCGCATCTTCAAGACATCTTGACTTAAAGTCTTAAGACATCTTAGGACATCTCAACCCAAAGACAGCTGGGTAGAGGAGAGTACAGGTCTGGAGCCAAAACTGAACATGTGGTACACTCCAACTGTCCTGTAGCATAACAAATGATGAGTCTTTGTTCTCTGTTATGTCAGCAGCAAAGCTTTCATCTAATGCAATTACTGAGAAAAAGCCCTGCAGGAATTTAACTTACAACCTCTTGTGTTAACAGCAGCACACTGTAACCTACTGAGAAAGTGAGGGAGATACACTGAACAAAGAGGAAACAGAGCCAACAAATCTCAGCAAGGGTCTTTACAGAGGAGTAATGAGAACAAACCCAACTTGTCCCACAAATACTTCTGTATACCATGCAGATGGTAGAGCCATTAAACAGGGCAGCAGAAGTAGCAAAGCAGAGGTAAATCGCTTCCCAGGTAGCCAGCCAAGTCGGGCCGTTTTCAGCTGTGTGTCAGTGCACTAAGCTGTGTTCTGGCACCACAGAACCAAATGTCAGCCGACTCTGGACCAGATTAAGCCAGGTTTATTTTGAGGGGGGGGGGGGGG
>LKNJ01005428.1:0-23814 GCA_002120245.1 Maccullochella peelii
AATTGGTGGCTGACTAAATACTTTTTTGCCCCACTGTATACTGCAGTTTCCGCTGATATCTTCTGATATATTGAACCATGTTTCCTTTCGGTTTCTGTTAATCACATTTTATCTCCTTAAGCTTCTTCTTCTGTGAAAAATACACAAACAAATACATTTAAATACAAGTTTATCAGTTAATCGCATACAAGTTATAAACATTGATGTTGTTCATGTTCACTCCGTGTATGTGTGTGTGTGTGCGCGCTGTAGGTGGGACATGATGGTCTTCTTCATGTGTCATTGTCTCGCCTGGTTTATATCCGACTACATCCAGCTGACTGGAGTTCAGGTACTCTCATTCAATTCAACCACTTTCACTGTTTTTCACATTAAATTAGGTTGTTCATTTCTTTATTAGGGCCCGAGCACGAAAGTGCCAGGAACCTATTGTTTTTGGAAAGATGATGATTATTATTATTATTATTCTACTTTTGAAACGCATTTTTGAAGTGCTTGGGATGCTCGAAAACTCATGAAAATTGGCACACACGTCACTAACTGGCGAAAATCACAAAGTTCTGCAGTGATTGGACTCGGGTGAGGTTTGAGGCCTTTAGGATGTTCAGAAACTCATGAAACTCTGCACCCATAGTCGAACTGGTAAATATTTTGATTTGATGTCATAATTGGGCTTGGGTGTGGTACATCGGCTCTATAGCGCTCCCTAATTACTTTTAGTCTTCATATGCATTTTTGACGCCCTTGGTATTTTCGAACACCCATGACATTTGGCACACACACCCTTCCTCTTGAACATTGCGAGAATATGCAGCGATTGGGTTCATGCGTGTTTAGCGGGCTCCGTAGCGCCCCCTAATGCGTGGCAGGCCTTAGTTGGGATAAAGTTGTTCCGATATTCAACAAATTTGATACGCACATTGCTCTCATCATTTTGGACATATTTCCCATTGGCTTTCATTAACTCCGCCCACCTGGAAGTCGGCCATTTTGAATTTTGTGGGGTTTTCCTGGATCGGATTCTTTTCAGATTTGGTAGGTATAATCGTCAGACGAATGTGAAGCTAAATTGTGAAGGAATTGTCAATATCTCGAACGATCATGTCATAGCTCATGAGACAAGATGCCATTTTAGACAATTTACAAGTATGGAACTTTTCGAGCTCCTCCTAAAAGATTCAACAGATTCACTTCAAGTTTGGTTGACTTAACCTTAAGACATGTGTGATGCTTAATTGTGAAGCTTTTGAGTTTCCGTGGAACGCAGTTGCCGTGGGGGGGGTGGACAATTTGCATGTTTCGCAATGAAACAGGAAGACCTTCATGGGGGGCTTGGGATGCTTGAAAAATTGAAGTGGTGAGAATTTACATCGGCAAAATGGCTCGATAGCACCCCCTACGAAATTTCAAAATCAAAGCCCCCACCTTTTAAATTTGATATAGGTGTCTGAAATCTGGGAGGCAGATGTGTCATCCCAAGACTTAAAGAAAAAGCCTCTTGGGGCCATAACCTAAACCCAACAGGAAGTCGGCCGTTTTTAATTTTCGGTGCAATTTTAGGCCATTTTTTGTCAACTGCAGGCTCTGTACTTTAACAAACTCCTAGAGAATAAATCAGATCGTCTTCAAATTTGGGCAGTGCAATCTAAAGACCTTCACAATGAAAGTTGTTAAAAGTTTGATATTTCGTTGAACGGCGTACCCGTGGTGTGGCGTCGAATTTCCATGTTCTGCCATGAAACAGGAAGTTGTTGTAACTCAAATGTACATTGTCCAATCTGCCCTAAACTTAATATGTTGTATAATTGTCCTGGCCTTTAGAGTGTGTTGTCTGACATCACATAGTGGAAACAGGAATTGATAGAAAATGTGCAAAACATCATGTCCGCTGACGGTCGCGAAAATCCCCAGTCCATCGGTGTCCCGCCAGCACCCCTGACGGGCGGGAAGGTGCGAGGGCCCGTTCATTGCTGCTTGCAGCTTTAATTTAAAGATTATTTTTGGCATTTTCATTTGGCATTATTTACAGATTTCTTATTTTGGACATTTTGTTTTTATTTTATAAACATTTTACCATATTATATTTGGGTACCAAACTGGAATATTTGCTATATGTTTATACATTTTTATTTGGGTTTTTTAAAAAAACAATTAAACAAAAAAAAAAAAAAAAAACTTTTCTAGACTATTCTCAGACTGTGACTGATAGGTTATTGATCGATGACAATATCTCGCAGGGCGGCACACTGTGCTTCTCCAAGTTGGACTTTGCGGTGGCGTGGTTCATCAGAGAGTCGATGGCGGTACAGATCTTCCTGTCGGCTCTGTGGGACCCGACTATCAGCTGGAGGACCGGACGATACCGGCTGCGCTGCGGCGGCACCGCAGAGGAGATCCTCGATGTCTAGTTACTACGGCAACCGGCTGCACTTTCCTCCTCCTCCTCACCATGATCAGTGGAGAGGAAGAGGAGGAGACGAGAGAAAGAGACTGATGTTTATTTGTTTTTGTTTTTTATGAGGAAAACTGTGTGTGTGTGTGTGTGTGTGTGTGTGTGTGTGTGTGTGTGTGTGTGTGTTTTTTTTAACTATTTATGTTCTTTTTGGTGCTAAAACTGAATGATACCAGAACAAGCCAATGGGAGCGCAGGATGGAAGAAAGGAAAAAATTAAAAAGGACATGGAACGAGAGGGAGTGATGCATCGCACTGAATTTTCTGATCTTTGGTCAGAGTTGATGCTCAGTCTCTGAAAACCAATCTTAAGAGAGGTTAAATAATCTCTCCCCATTGGCTGATCTTTTTCTTTTTCCTGTCGGCTTCGACTTAATGAAGTTTGTGAAGTTCTTTATGGAAGCAAATAATTGGACCTGAAATACTAACAGTGAACCGTCACTACTGAGTTATAGTGCTGAAATATTTAAACCATTTAACATTCAGACTGCTGGTTTTCAAACTGGAGTATTTCAGTGCTATAAATTAAGTATTCAGTAGAACACTGTTCACTTATTAACTTAATTATTACAGCCGTTAATTTGCCTCCATAGTTTTTCAAATGAGGAAAAAAAACATGCATATAATTTAGCATTTATAGATTTTTGGCCAAAAAAGAAAACTAGGAGCTAAAAGAGGCTAAAAATCTCTGCAGAGCTGGTGACAGTTCTGAGGTTTGATCGTACAGAAGCACGTCAAGAAAAACGGGGACCTGAAGACCTTTTTCTTGTATGAGATGAGAGAACAAAGCCGGTTAACACGAGGAAAGATGAGAAGTTTCTGTCGGTTCTGATCAAATACTCGCTGGATCATCTCCTGAGAGACACTGTGGACGTCTCGGTCTCTTTCATTCCTTCAGTCATCAGAGTTCAGTTTCTGGAAACTGAGTTATGTCCCGATTATGAGCTTCATATCTGTCATTAGTATAAGAAAATGTCTCAGTAGTTTTCCTTTGTTGTTTCTGTATAAGTGAGTGTCGATATGAGAAATATCGTTTTGTGCAGCTTTGAGGTTTAAAGAAAAATAGTGTGAATACAATCGGCCAATGAGGAGAGAGATGGAGTCTGTCGGGCTGATTTTTGTCTTGTAAAAGAAAAAAGCATTTTATGAAAGGGTACTGCATTTACTAAAGATGACAAAAGCAGAGACATTTTTTGTAATTACATCTTCTGTATCTCATAATAATCAAATTATCTCAAAAAATGATATAAAGGAACTCTCTGAGACTTAACGAAGAGATCCAAAGTCTTAATTATAAAAAATGTCTTAATGTTTTTCTTTAGTGAACGTGCTTCTGTAGCACGTGACGAAGTGAAAATAAAATGCCACAAACGGTGACAAACGCCTAATTGGCCAATGAGATCAAATAATTTTCGTTAATTTGCGAATCAAATTAGTTTTATATTTTTGTGTTGTTAAATTTTTACCCCTCCCCGAAAAAACATTGACTTTAACAGAATTCAGCAGTGAATGAATTCCACTATTCTGTGACGCTTCATGGTCGCGACATTTCATGTGATTCACAGAACATCAAATAAAACAGGACCAAACTGAAACAAAGACAAAACCCCACATTTCTGAACTGTGTTTTGCAGAGTCTCAACTCTGTACGCGCGTGTGTGTGTGTGTGTGTGTGTGTGTGTGTGTGTGGACGATCGCGGGTGTTTTTTAAAGCTGCTGCTTTACTGTTAGCTCTTCGCTGTTAGCGTAGCCACAGGGGGTTTGGTTGATGACTTCGAGTCGGACGAACCCGTCGCCGTTGTCCAATAGGATCTGTAGCTCTTATTTGTTTATTGTTGTTTTTTTAATTACAGTTATGTGCTGTAGTCCGAGAACTGACCAATCACTGTTGAGGATTGCGTCACAATGGAACAATAAAGTTTTATCGTTTCAAAGCTGAACTTCGATGTGTTGTGTGTTAAAAATGTCCCACAATCTGATTGGCTGGGAGGGACAGACTGTGGGCGGAGGTTTTAGAAACCGAGGACAGCCATTGGTTGTCAGATGATTTATTTATTCAGTGATTCATGCTACAACTTCCTGTCACACTTTCAGAATAAATAAAAATTCAACAAACGCCCCCCCCCACATGCACTGGTTCAATATTAAAAAATATTTCATATAATAATAACAATAATAGTCCCACCTGCTCCCACAATGCACAAGTCCTTTACATTCATTAGTGTAACAAAGGAGACATTCAGGTACATTCAGGGAAATTAACAATAAAGCAGCAAACTAAATGATTCAGAACAGTGTTAATGAACTCCGACTTTATTTGAACGTAATCTGAAGGTTACTTCAATTAAAATAAAAACAACTTTTAGAAAATATATTTTCAGTCATCTCAAATACTTTAGAGACAGCGTTTTATGGTTTCATGTTCCAAGTAACAATACTTGTTCCACACATCACACGTTACATATATTTATTACATGTAGCCAGGCCTGAACACATCTCCGCTACTCGCGTTTTCACCCTGATGTCAGGTCTGACGGCTAAAAACAATGTTTGTTTAAAAGTACTTTAAACAAGTATTATAACTTGTAACATGAAAGTACTTTAAACAAGTATTATAACTTGTAACATGAAATTACTTGAAACATGTGAAGACATGAAAACAAACATTTACATAATCATACGTTAAAATATATGTTTTGTGTAACGAGTAGAAACTTTGACGTTACAATGCATGTAGAAGTAAAAACCTGTTTGGAAAGCCGTTTAAACAGGAAGTGATGTCATAATGGGAGAATGATTTGGTCCAATTAAAAGGCACACATACTTTGGCTTGGTTTGACCCCCCCACACACACTTTTTTTCCAAGGCTTCGCCGAATTTAATTTAAATTTTAAGTTGTAAAAAAAAAATTGAACTTTTTTGCTGTTTAAAAAAAGTAAGTCTTATTCAATTCTAATTTCTAAAATAATGTTGAAATCTATTTTCTGTAACAAAAAACCCCCCAACAAATTTAAATAAAAAATTTAATAAAAAAAACCCCAAAACATTTTGTTTTTCACGGAGCAGAAAGGTCACGGTGGGCAGGTGTTTTTTGCTTCACCTCGATATATTTTTCCGTTCCCTCACATTAAGTTCATCGTTCAGAAAAAAGGATTTCCCAGCGTGACCCTTCAGGGGCTCCGTAGTTTGCTGTAACACTGCAAATGGCCGTTTTACAGCAAAACAAAGAAACCAAAAATTGAAAGCAAACAAAGCAAAGCTTAGCCATGCCCCCATGAACCCATCGCAACATTTAACCAAAGGTCAGAGGTCAGAAGGCAAACTGGGAATCGGCAGCTTCCTGTTTTTTGTGGCTTGTTTCCTGTTTAAAGAAAATCAACACCAAAATTAAACTGTGGAGGAAAAATAATATAAAACGAGCTGGATTTGAATTAAATATATTTTTAATAGAAAAAAAGAAGGTGGGACATTTGAAGATCAACCAATCGCAGCTCAGCTTGGCGCACACACACACACACACACACACACACACAGATATATACACACATATATAAATACACACACGCAGGTACGACAGGTGGGCGGGACGTCGAAAGAATTACCTGTTTCATGTTGTACAGTATAAATACATTCATGATTAAAAAACCTTCCCAAAAAATATATACCAACAATACGACATAACAAAAAAATCTTTTTAACTAAGTGAAAAAATTCTACAAAAAAATCTAAAGTCAGATCGACACGACCCGCCACCAAAACTCCACCCAAACACCACATAAAAAAATCAAAAACCAGCAGAATAATTCAGAAAAATAAGGCACAGAGGAAGGTTGAGATCGCAGCCACCTAAAATTCTACAATAGTAATAATAATAACAATAATAATAATAATAATAATTTCAGCCAATCAGACAGTAGCATGAAGTGCCAATGACAAAGGCACGTCACTGAAGATTCAAAGTTTGTGAAAATCAGAATAAATCAGGGATTTTTTTTGCAAAAAACAGCAAAACTTCAGATTTTCTTTCAGAAGTTCATGAAAAGTTTAGAATTTAAAATTCTAAATAAATACGTTCAGACATTTTACAAGACCAAATGTTTATCCATGCTGAGAAACTTTAAATAAAAAAAAAAACAAAAACTAAATATTCAATCTTTCCGTCAGTTGGGGATTTTGAGAAAAAGTAGGTTTTATTTTGAAAAATCTGTTTTAACTTTAAAAAGATTTTTTTCTGCATCACAATAATTTAACATTTAGACAATAAAAGTTCAACTCACATTAGCTTCTGGTTGGACTCCACTACCTACAATGCAGTGCTACTGGGCGCTCAGGAATGTGCTCTGTAACCTCTGTAACCATGGCAACGCCTCCTCGCGTCATCACCCGTCACTGTGATGTCAGAGTGTTTGTAGGCACAGAAAGCTCGGTGGTGTCGGGGCTCTCCCATTGGTCTGTTTGTTCCGACCTCGGGCCAATCAGAAGCCCTGAAGTCCGGTTGGGTAGTTGGTCCAAAGGTCAAAGGTCAGATGAAGGTGTCGGAGGGAAAACAGTCATAAAGTCCAGCGGAGGGTCAGAGGTCAGAGGCCCCAAAACATCAGCACTGTTGCTAATGAGCTACTAACCTGTTAGCTTTGACTTTAGTTAACTATTAGCATGTTAGCTTTGACATTTAGCCTACAGTTTTGCTAGTTCGCTTTTACACTGTTATAGGCTTAGAATATCTAAGTGCAATTTAATTCTGACCAATATTGACATTTAAATTCACTAAGCCCCGCCCCCACTTAGTTACTGTTGCTAAGCTGTCAATCTTTCTGTTGTCAACATAAATATAAAATGCATATCTACGGGTAACAATGGCTCCTTGTTGTCAGACAGAGCTGTCCACAAAGCAGCCAGACTTTCTGTGCAGTTTTCCTTTGATATGCGAGTGTTCCTGATCTACTTCATTGATGCATGTGATTGACACTTGAGTCATTCATAATTTTACACTGAACCTGACGGCGAAGGTGGCTATTTTCATATTTTACCTACATTACACATTCACAGGCTTCAGTCTACTAAAGCTGTTTGTCTGTCATAGCTATAAAAACTTCTGTTCTTTAAATACAAAATGGACTTGAAGTGTAAATTAACGCTTCAGGTTGCGGTCATGCCCGCGAGCCGCCGCAGACAGCTGCATGGATTCAGATGAGAGCAGTCACACATGCACACAGATGCACTTCCTGTTCTGGCCTCTCTCCGCTGTTCAGCTGCAGCTGACGTCAACACATTATAATAACGAGCTAAACGCCAAACCAACGGGCTAATAGTTTGTTAAACCCAAAGCTAATACTGCCGACCTGCAGGGGTCAGCTGACCCTCTTTATATTGTCTGTGGGGGTGTCTGGGGTCAAAGGTCAAGCGATGGACTTGGAGAGGGAGACTCGGAGGTCAAAGGTCAGATGGTGGACTTGGAGAGGGAGACTCGGAGGTCAAAGGTCAGATGGTGGACTTGGAGAGGGAGACTGGGAGGTCAAAGGTCAGATGGTGGACTTGGAGAAGGAGACTCGGAGGTGCTGGTTGTGGTCCAGCTGGTGGTCGTGCAGAGCGATCAGAGCCTCGATGGCCTCCTCCACCGACGCCAGCTGCATCAGAGCCATCTTCCTGTCCTTCCTGTGACAGCAAGGGAAGTGACATCATCAAACAGGGAGGGAGGAAGGATGGAAGTATGAGGCAGCCATGTTGTGTTCAGTCTAGTTTTACAGTGACTTGGATAACGGGTGCAGACAGAAGCCGCCTCGGGGACCTATACTTACCTGTAGTCCCGACTGATTTTTTAGCATAAAGACACAAACGAACCATTTTGATAGAGAGCCGTCAGATTTCTGTTTTGAATGGACGGATATGAATTGTTTTACAGGTGTGTTGTTGTTGTTGTTACTCACTGGAAAAACTTGAAGGCTTTTACTGTGAATCCACCGGAGGAAAACAAATCCTTCAACTCCTCCTCACTGACCGAGGAGCTAGGAGACAAGGAGGGAAGGAAGGAAAATATGAATATCCAATTAGACACTGAGAAATTAAATGGAAGGAAAAAAAAAAACACTTCAATTTTACAAAGGCTGTCACCAAACTTTAAACATTAGGAATAAAATGCGGTCGTACGGGATGTTGGAGAGGTGCAGCGTGGCCGACGGCGGGAAGATGTTGTTAAAATTTTTGGATCCGGGTTTTTTGAAGCGGTGGAGGGCGGAGCCCGAGAAGTCCCGAGTCAGTGCCTGTTCTTCTTGCCCCGCCCCCCCGCGAGGCAGCTGCACCACCGGGTGTTTGGACAACATCACCCGAATCATGTTGCCATGGAGACGCTGGCCGTTCAGGTGACTCATCGCTGTCAGAAAGAAATGTTACAAAAAGTTATTTAAGAAAAAATTAAAACATGTTTTTAAAAAATGAAACTTTTTAGAAATGATGTTCGGGTTCGGACAGAACTATATAATGTATATACATTTGAGTCTTATCTTTCTTATGTCAACTTCAATATATATATACTTCTGTTGTATTTATTTATAGTTTTTATTGACGCTGATTTCATTTATGGTATAAAATATATAGATTTGCTGAATATTGTGATCCGTTTCTGTTCAGCCAACATGATGTTTTCTAATTCATCATCATCATTCAAACACACACGTCTGTTCACTGAAACACAGCTGAGGAAATCATTGGATGGTTTATATTTTACAATAAATAAAAGTGAATGAGTGTCAGACCGAGTTGAGCCTGTGTGGCGTCGCTCATCTGAACCAGAGCGTTTTCCTTCTTATTGAAGAGGATCTTCACTCTCTGAACGTCCCCATAAACACCTGAAAGCACACAAACACACAAGATAAATGATTTATAATAACGTCAATGTCATCAGGAATATTTTATATGGACTTTAAGTTACTGAGGTCGCCCTTCTAACCAGACTCCATAAGAAAAGTCTGCAATTATTTATTTTAACTATTTCAAATTTCACATTATGGACAATAATTCACATCTTTATAGTTTTATTTGACAACATGTCGGTCTGAATTTAGTTTTAAATTTGTCTCTAAAAGCCAGAAATAAATTTCAATCACTTATTTATTGATGAGTCTCGAATCAATCTATAAAATCTGTCGAATATAAACGTAAACACAGAGGACGCTACAATCACATTTACAACATAACAACACACAGAAACATATAAAGAAATATTTAGATTTCTTAATGTTGTTCTGTCTCGTGTTATTGATCAGCAGCTGCTGTGTTGATCATCAATATTTGACTGTTTCTTACCAAACAGGATGAAGAGGCAGTGAGGTGAGACGCTCTGCAGAGACAAACAGTGTTTGTAAAGTTAGAGAGTGCAGCGCTCTGATTGGTCGGTTGCTGTGCGTGTGTGCATGTGAGTGTGTGTGACCTCTGACCTCGGGGTTCAGGTTTGACACCAGCAGCACTGAGTGGACAGCAGGAGGCGCCACCTGCAGGGAGACACGAGGAGGAGACACCAGCGAGCCGGGGACGGCCGCCATCGACAGACCTGAAGACAAAAAACTTTATTTAAAAACAGACAAAACTATAAAGGCTAATTTAATACAGAGAAACTGAAAGAATCAACCTTTATTTAAAACAGAGTGTGACACAGAACATGTAGAAGTGTCATCAAATATAGTCAATTAAAACAAATACACAAATATTTAAAACACTGATGGTATCAAATAAAAGGTGTCAAGTGTCTCTCCATCTCACCTGCGTGTTGGTGGAAGGTGGGCGGGAAAGCTGCAGCTCCGTAAGGAGGGAGAGCTACACCTGTAACACACACACTCAGCGTGTTTACCTGCACTAACCAGGTTACAGTTGGCTCAAACTAGTGATTCACTAAATCCGGTTGCACCATTCAAACTTCAGAAAGGTCTCAGCTAGTAAAGACGTTAGTGATGTGTAAATCTGTTGCTAGGAAACATCTGTAGCGCCGTCCAATCAGGAGCAGCCAGCTATGTAAACAGGAAGTCACTGCAGCGTCACAAGCTGTAATATAACCTTCAAAAATAACCATAAGACCAAAAGATTTATTAAACTTTACTGCCAATCCTTGGCTTTATTATGTCTGCATTCATGAGTGAGCGGGAGATATCTGATTATGCTAAGCTAACCGACAGTATTCAGTCACTTTGTTTCATTTTTAGCATCATGTTTTGTAATTTGAGGTGTTTTTAAAAACAGCATTGATTGAAACGAGCTTAGCAACAGTAACTAAGGGGGGCGGCCTGCGGTCCAGAGTCTCATGAGTAAAGTGTTCAGTATTTTTAGTTATCATTAGCATTAGCTCCTCTTACCGAAGGCAGCGGTGGGGTCCAGCTCTCCTGTCGGGAGGTCGGCCCTGGTGAAGTCTCGGCTCTTGTCGTTGTTGTACTTCACATTGAGCGCGCTCAGTTTGGAGAAGTCGATCCTCAGCGTGCAGCAGCCATTATAGATGTTCTGACCGTCCAGAGACTGAAAGACAGGAAGACAGACAGCTGCCATCGGACTGGACCAACGCTCCATCAGTGACTCTGGACCAGAGCTGTGATTGGTGGAATTCAGCAGCTCTCTTCTTCTACTAATTTTTATTGGAATACAGCGAGCCAAATGTTTTTCAATGAATGTGTGTGTGTGCGTGCGCGTGACTCACTGCCTTGGCGTGCTGAGCGTGCATGGCGTCACTGAACTGCAGCAGAGCCTGAAACTGATTGTTTCTGGTGAACGTGATGATCTTCAACACCGAGCCGAACTTACTGAAGATCTGAAAAGACAACAATACAAAAATCACCAAACACTGATACAAAACAACAACAACAACAATAATAATAATGATAATAATAAACCACTGAGTCGCGACCTGCTGCAGGACCTCCAGTGTCACCGGGTAAAATAAATTCTCGACGATGATTCTCAGGACGGGACTCTGACTGGGAGCTAAGCCCCGCCCCTCCCCCCCTGACGCCATGTTCCCAGAATGCACTGCTGCTTCACTGAAGGCATGCAGCGCCGGATGAGCTCTCTGTCAACAAACAAATAGATAAACAAATATTAAGTATTTAAAAGAGTAATTACATGTAAAATATCATTTTAATAGTAAAATGCAGTATACTTAAAATTAAAATATCAAATAAACCTTTATTCAATAAAGTAAAAATAAACTTAAAATACAACAAACAACTTATTCTACTTTTTAAACATTAATATCACCACATGATTGCTTTAATTTGTCCATTGTAGTTAATTACCTTTAAATGTTTGTTTTAATTATTCAATTGTAGTTTAAATTTCTCTGTAAAGCACTTTGTTGGTTATAAATAAATCTGACTCCATATTCAAATTCTCCAAAAGTTTTAAATAAAGAAAATTAAAACAAGTTGAAGTGGGCGGGACGAGAGCTGCTGCTCTCACCTGATTGGTTAGATTGTCGGTCTTGAGCTCGCGGTGGGTGGAGTACTGGATGAAGATTGGCTGGTTCCTGATGCTGGGTGTGGCCGAGGTGTAATAGTTCACCATGGCAACAGCCTCTTCCTCTGACGCCATTTCTAAAAACGCCTGAAAAAAAAGACAATATTTTTACAGGACGATAAAGATTTAGACACAAAACAAAGAGTCACTTAACGTAAATAAAAACATTAATAAAGGACACGAAGACATCACATAGAAGAAATATCATCGTGAATAAAACAACACAAAAAAATACATAAAATTAACAATTAAAATGTGGGAAAAATAACTAAAAGACAATTTAGTTTGTAAAAATTCTGTAGAATTTTTAGAAATTTAGTAATTTCAACTATTTTTATAGACATCAGTATTTTTCCAGGACTACACAATACAATAATTTTTTTATTGTCTAATTTCCAAATATTTCATAAATAGATAATAAACAGAAACAGATAAACCATTCAGTACTAGAACAAAACGTATAGAAATCTTTGTAGAATTTATGTCGTACATGAGATCTAAATTTGGATATATTTAATATAATTTGGCTTTAATCAAATGAACTGGACTGGCTAACTAACTGTTAGCTGTTAGCAGTTACCTGTTAGCAGTTACCTGTTTTTTGGCCTTCAGAGTTATCAGCTTACTAACTTGGCCGAAAGGAAGCGCCAGAGTGAGCACTTCCTGTTCAGAGACGTCAGCAGGAAGCTGACGCAGGTGAAGGACCCGAGAAGGGACACACTGAGCACGCTCAGAAACACACAGCCTATCAGTGCCATCCACTGTGGACAGACGCAAACACAAAGATAAGTCCAATAATGAAACCGATGAACAAAGTCAGCACCTGGCTTTATACTGAGCCAGGTGTTTCAGGTAGAGCGAGGTTTACTGACAGTGGCAGAGAGAGAGAGGCTGGTCTCACCTGTGGACAGGTTGGAGGTGCTCATGTTCGCAGAGCAGCTGAGGGAGGAAGTAAACACTGATTCCTGCAGAGAGAAACACACACTGATAAATATGATTATTAGTCGTCGTTTTGTCTTCTTAAATAACTGATCACGTTACTCCCATTTAATTCAGTGTGAATGTAAAAGTGTTGATAAATGCAGCTTTAACAAAGAAATTACATGAATATTTCAGGAATAAAATCTGGTTCAGATGGAGCTGAAATGATTAGTCAAGTATTGATTAGTAGATGGACCTAAAATAGATGGTGAAATGCTTTCAGTAATTTATCCTGTAAAATCTCAAAATTTTACGTTTTTTTTCTTTAACTGCAAACATTATGTGGTTCCAGTTAGATATGCAACAAATAATTATTTTCATAATTAATTAGTGTTTTGTTCGGTTAAGTGAGTTTAGGGCACATTATTGAACTAATGAGAACATATTTGGACATTTTAAAGACTAAAACACGAACAGATTCACAGAAAATGAAAGTAATCAGTTGCAGTTGTTGTCTCTTCTGTATGTGTTATCGCGGGATTTCAGCCAATCAAACCCCGCCGCTGAATCGTCACTCTTCGCTCGCGACACTTTCAACCAAAACAAACGCAGAAAAAGCGAAACAAACAGCGCGTGAGGAGCGGGAAAATGGAACGTAGAGAAGAGGGGAGAGGGTTCTGTGGCGGGAAAATGTTTCAGTAAACGAGTAAACAACAACAACCAGGAGCGCCAGAGGCTCGCGCAGGTGCGGTTCAGTCACCAAGGAAACGCGAGGGAGGAAGGAAGGAAAAACAGCTGCGGGAATGTCGGGAATGTTCGGGATGTTTTCCCCGCGCTCACCCGTCCATGGTCCGTGAGGAGGAAGAGGAGGAAGAAGAGGAGGGGAAGAGTTGTTTTGGTCCGCGAGCCTCCCGCACCGCAGCCAGGCAGCAACCATGGAGAACAACGAGCTCACTTCCCGTTTGATGACGTCACGGGAGAACATGGCGGCTCGCGCGGACACGCCTCAGATCAGAGATACAGAGGGATCGATAATAATCAATAAATCAGTTTCGACGGGGAGGAAAAACATCAGAAACATTCAGAAATGTTGGATGAAATAATTTTCTTTCTCATGGGTTTTTGAATTTCAATTTTTATTGAGCCACATGTCCTCAAATAATCACAGAGCATTCACAACCTATGTGCTTCTACAAAAAAATCTTTATTATTGGTGTGAATGCCGGAAGCATTCAAACGTAGGAGTGAAGGTATTTCCCACCAACTGCTGCATAGACGCTCATATTAACTGAGACCAAAAATTTCAGGAGGGAGGCAGAAACGGACTTTTCTTATCTGCTCCAGATCTCACATTTTTGATGCTACACACACAAATTTCACACAGTGTTCAGACGACTTTTTGTCTCTCTCATGATATAAAATGTAGCCGATAGCAGGTACGGTCTTTGTGCTATAAGCAGGACTGTGAGAGGTTTAGTCTCCATTAAATGAACTGTCTGACCTGTCTAAGTTGCAGTCTGCTCCTCCCTCCTCCACTCCTTCAGGGTGTTGATGACACAACGCATTCACTTACAGTAGGAAATCCCAGCTCAAATCATGGACCTTTGAACCATACAGTATAAGAGAAACATGAATGTATGCATACATGTGTGTCTCACACACACACACACACACATATAGAAACACATACGGACACGCACACATATTACTAAACTAACACACAAAGACACTAACAGGCACAAACAAACTGTTTTTTTTTTTTTTTTAATCTCCGTGGACACACATATGTCTATACACATCCCAACAAGGTAACATAACAGGAGCTCACATTGGCCCCTCTGTGGAAGCCAGATTTTCAAAATCAAAGCCCCAGATGGTAACAGGAGCTTACCGGGTCTTCACACCAGGCTGTCCACAGCCAGGTGTCTGCAGACAAGGCTGTATTTTACAAAACAAGCCCTAGATGGTAACAGTAGCTTACCTGCCAAGGCTGTATTTTCAAAATAAAAGACCTCACATGGTAACAGGAGCTTACCAGACAAGGATGTATTTTCAAAATAAAAGAACCCAGATGGTAACAGGAGCTTACTGGTTGGCCACAGACAGGGCTGTATTTTCAAAATAAAAGCCCCAAATGCTAACAGGAGCTTATTAGTTCAACTACGACTATCTTCTTATTCATGCTTTAAACTACAAACTCCATTCAAACCTTAGTTTGTGTTCCACATCTTTCTTACATTATGAGATGTATTCATCTTTTCAGTCCCATTCATACTAATTAGACCATTTCCCACTTTTCCAATTCTTCATACTCCTTTTCTACATTTTTCCAACTCACATCTAGACATTCATACTTTCATTCCGTTTCATTACATTCCAAATCTTTCTTATGTTATGACTTTTATTCAACTTTTAAATCCCATTCATACTTTGCATCCTTCATCACTTTCCCACTTCTCAACCCATTCATAGTTCAACTGTGTCTTGAAATTAAAGCCAGCTATCCAGTTTAGCGTCAGCCTTTCAGCAGCCACCATTCACACCGCAATTTCTTCAGAAATTGCCTTCTCTACTTGAATGTGAAATTGGTCACTTTTCAAATAAATTGAAAAGTATGTATATAAATTATGTCATTGAAATATTAACATATTACAGATCTATGTTAGTTGAGAACAGTAGAACTGATAATCTAATAAATAAACCCCTCATATTTAGCAGCCTGCAGAAAAATAGTCAAATAAAGCAGAATGATCAGAGAGGAGACATCTCAACATGGTGGTGTATTCAGAGCTTTTACTCAAGTAAAAGTACCGATACAACAATATAAAAATACTCCTTTACAAGTTAAAGTCCCGCATTCAAAATCCTGCTTCAGTAAGTACAGAAGTATTATCAGCGAAATGTACTTAAAGTATTACAAGTAAAAGTAGTCAACAGAATGGCCCCTGTCACTGTAAGATTATTGGATTATTATTATTATTATAAAACATGGAGGCAACATTTTAATGATGCAGCTGATGGATGTGAACATTTGAACTACTTTATATACAGTTGGGTTGTGTAATCTATAATGATTGATCGCATTTCATAAACTAGTCTCATGTTTTGTTTGTAAAATCTACAAAGTAACCAGTAACTATAGCTGTCGGATAACAGATGGCTAATAAGGATCTATGTGAGTAAATAAGTAATAAGATATTAAAGAGATTAGATTACATCAAAAAGCTATTAAAAACTATAAAATCTAAAACAATAGACTATGTAAGTAAATTGTGCAAATAATTATGTGAAAGAAATCCAGCAGTTTCACTCCAAATCAGCAGCCATGGTGTGTAAACTATACAACACATAAATATCTAGGTATATAGTATATAGTATGAATAACAGACACAATATAACATTTATTACTGTATGGTAATACTGGTGTATATATATTTATATGCTAAAACATGTGCAGTATGCAATATACACACAAACTACACAACAATAATGTTCTACTAATAATGATCTGATATGACTTTAAATACAACACCACCAATCAAAGACTAGCACAATGTAAGGATAATAATCGACAAGTTAGACATCTCATCGATCCGTGTGAATCTTTGCCTGCAGACCGGAAGTGGAGCAGAGTAGGCGATCTGTAACATCCTGTTGACTCGAGTATCTTTGTGTCTTTAACTGGGTGAAAGGTGGTGAAGACGACAGACTGTCATTATTCAGTACAAACTGCCCTTCACCTTAAACCTTCAACACAAAACTAACGATGCTGCAGAACACAGGGTGAGTGTACACGTCTGGCTACACCGCTAGCTAGCTAGCTAACATCTTTGTTCTCCCACATACAGTATTACGTTCAAAAAGACCGCTGAACAATGCCTATTGTTTTCAGGAATTGGTTGAGATTTTAGAGAATTAAGCGCTTTCAGTTTGGGACTTTCATGAAGCCGAATTGAGTAGTGAAGATTTCTGCTTCACGAACTGTAAGTAGTTTGGTTCTGGTCTCTCTGTCTTTTGACCTTTGAGCAAGACAGGTTGAAAGTTGAAGATTTTTTTTCTACAGAGTTTGGTGACCGCTGCTCTTGCAGTTATCTAACCGTTCTTGTTGAGTTTTTATCTTCTACTACATACAGATTTCTGTTCAAAAGACCGCTGATTAATGTCTGATTAATTCAGAATTCACTTTAAACCTAGAACCAATTAAAGAAAACATGGAGCTTTTAGTGAAGTAAACACACCCTATATCGGGACTTTACGGTAGCCGAAGTGGGTAGTACCAATCTGCTTCAGACACTGGACGGAGTCGCTCTGTTAATCAGGTCATTTTTAAAGTTAAATTTTCTTCCATATAATCTGGTGACAGCAGACCATCCCGTTGTTAAAGTGCTCTTGTTGCGTTTTCTTCTCCTACATACAGAATTCCGTTCAAAATACTTTATCCACGTTGTTCACTGCAGACTTAGAACCAAATCAAGAACAAATCGAGATTTTATTGAAATTAACACCCTTCAGATTTAGACTCTATGTAAGCCGAATCAAGTTTAACTGTGTGTTTCAGAGACTGTGCGTAGTTGGGGTCTGGTCTCTCTGTCTTGTGACTTTTTAAGCAAGGTACTTTTAAAGTATCTGTTGTTTTCATAGGAGTTTGGTGAAAGCAGCATTCACAGCCAACTTTCTCCACCTGTACTCCGCTTCATTTAGCTGCATTAGTTAGCTTGCTGGTTAACAACAGTTCCTGCATATTCATGTTTATTTCATTTGGAAGGAATGTTTTGCATTACGTTTGTGTTTTGTCGAGTGTTTTTATGTAAATTGAATATGAAGACACCTCGAAAACGTCGGCTGTCAAGTTAGCACTCATATAATCAGACAAGTAATATTCCTTCAAAATAAAAGTGTGCAATGCTATCTTCTGTGTGGAGGCTTTTATAATGAAAAGTCAATGGGAAGTTTTCTAAAACTTTATTGAACAAAACATATTTTCAATTTAGAGACTACTAATAGAAAGGACAATTTAAGCTTATACATGTTAATACAACAGAAACAGTTTGGAAAACAAAAAGCAAATGCAATTCTAACATTTGTCATTTTATTGTTATGTTATTTTAAAGTTTTTAGCAAAAATCTGAAGTTCTGAGGAAAAGAGCAGACATGTTCTTTTTAGAAAATCAACATTTTATGAATAAATAAAATATTAACAATGAAATTTATCTCAAAATACACAATGGCATCTTGAACAGACAGATTTAAATTCGGCGTATGTTGTTGAAAATATAATATAAAATCCAACCAACATTTTGCAGTAAAATTACAGCTGTTTAAAAAGTGTCTTTGTAGCATATTGATATTTGAAGGGAAAGTTCAAAATTAAGCATCCTCTCATTATCACTTTTCCTCCAACTTACTTTTATGTATTTAAAAAAATCTGATTTTTAGCCATATTTATTTTCCTTTTAATTGGGACAAACTTTGGGACAATTTGCACATTTTCTTACTCATTTTATTATTTATCTACTGTTCTATCCTTCTGCTTGCTATCTATCTGTCTTTCTCTGTGTGTGTGTGTGTGTGTGTGTGTGTGTGTGTGTGTGTGTGTGTGTGTGATTGCTTTCTCTCTCTTAAGTATTTAGCTTGTTGCTTTCCAGGATATAACAAGGTCCCCAGAGGGTGGGAGCTTGTTTCTACAAAATCCTGTTTTTCATTAAACAAAAGAACCCAAAGTTGACAAATATTTCATGTTGTCCGAACACAAACAGCTGGACAAGAACTTTGTCTAAATAAAATACGGTCTGAAACTACTTTTCAGGACCTGCTAGGCTCAGTGCTACAGACACATTTCAGTCAGAAAGAGCTCAGTTAGTGTGTTTTCTCTGGTGTGTTAGCATGTTAGCTATCTTCTTCTTTTCTTCTCTGTGTTTCAGGAAGTTAGCCGGCTGCACGCTCTTCATCACTGGAGCGAGTCGAGGCATCGGTAAAGCCATTGCTCTGAAAGCTGCCAGAGACGGAGCCAACGTCATCATCGCCGCCAAGACCGCCGAACCCCACCCCAAACTACCAGGAACCATCTACAGTGCTGCCCAGGAGGGTGAGGAGCTGTCAGGCTAATAGGCTAACTGCTAACATACACAGAGCACCAAATGTCTCTGCAGCTGAAAATAGTCCCCAACAAATGCACTATTTCCTCCTGTTTGCTTGATTTAAAAACTACAGGGAGCAGCTGTTTGAGGAAGTCTTTTCTAAACATGAAACTATATTTGTGTTTTTAAAGGTTGACTTCTTCAGTAGGAACCAGTGGGCTTGGATTGTTGGTTTGGGTCTGCTCTTGAGATTTGTTGATAATAAGAAAAATGTAGAACACCAGACTTTTTTGTTGCCTGTTTCAGCCAAATAAACCACCTGCTCCCATTTCTACCATATTTTATCTTCTGAAACTTCGTCCGGCACGTTAACTTTCCTACTGCACGTGAACTGAACCTAATTATGGTAGATTCAGAATTCCTGAATGAAAACAAATCAAACAAGAAAGTGAAATACAACATCTTTATCATCAGTCTGTTATAAAGATGTTTGTAGCTAACATTAGCATTTTAACATTAGCAAGGTGTGATTCAAGTTAATGCTGACATTAAATTTGAATGAAGATGTTTTCTGTGTGTTTAGTGGAGGCGGCAGGTGGGAAAGCGTTGGCCTGTGTCGTCGACATTCGTGATGAGCAGCAGATTGGAGAAGCTGTTCAGAAAGCTGTCGACAAGTTTGGAGGTACAACAACATTTTTTACAGTGTTGAATAAAAACATCACAGATGATCTATTCAGACAGGAATTAACAATTCAAAAAAGGAAAAAAATCACATGAATTAACAAAGAAAGAAAGTATATATATCTATATAGAGATATAGATATCTATATATATACCAGAATCTTTACTGTGTAGTCAAATAAAGGGGACTGGTTCAGTCCTCGGTCCAGATGCCCACAGTTGTCAGTGGGTGGGAAGCTGGTGAGGGATCATGTCAGACTGACAGCTGATGTAGCATCATCACAGTGCTTGTGTCTGATTGGCAGGAATCGACATCCTGGTGAACAACGCCAGCGCCATCAGTCTGACAGGAACTCTAGAGACGCCCATGAAGAAGGTGGACCTGATGCTGGGAATCAACCTGAGAGGGACTTATCTGACGTACGAATCTGACACACACACAAGCGTGTTACTGAACACACACGTGTTGCTGTTACTGGGTGTCAAAGTTCAGTACATTTATGATACTGAACAATGAGCTTTGCTGTTAACGAGCTGCAGGTAACAAGTGGCTGCCAACAGGTTGCCGTTAACGAGCTCCTGTATGTTTCAGGTCTAAGCTGGTCATCCCTCACCTGCTGAAGAGTCGCAGGCCTCACATCCTGAACCTGTCGCCTCCGCTCAACCTCAACCCCGTCTGGTTCAAGAACCACACAGGTAACCATAGCAACTGACCAGTCAGCATCCCATCATGCACATGGTGCAGTATTAGAATCTGAATCAGATTCTAATTCTAGTATTAACATGTTTGGGGTTTTTTTGTTTAATTTTTCAGCATATACGATGGCAAAGTACGGCATGTCCATGTGTGTCCTGGGAATGGCCGAAGAGTTCAGAGGTCAAATTGCTGTCAACGCCCTGTGGCCTAGAACCGGTCAGTGGCTAAATGTTAGCTTGCTAACAGACTCTTCATAGTCTCTCCATGGTGCTAACCCTGCTCTGACCTGTGTGTTACCGGTAGCGATTCAGACAGCAGCCATGGACATGTTGGGCGGAGAGGGCATCAGTAAACAGTGTCGTACAGCTGACATCATAGCGGACGCCGCCTACGCCATCCTGTCCCGACCAAAGGACTACACGGGTCACTTCCTGGTGGATGAGGACGTTCTGAAAGAGCAGGGAGTCCAAGACTTCAAACAGTACGCCGTCCAACCAGGTGACAGCAGGCTAACTGAGCTAACACTAACCTAGCATTGGTAATTACAGCCTAGCATTCCCACACGTCATGTGGTACTCATGGTGGTCTCTGATTGGTCAACAGGTCACCCCCTGCTGCCGGACTTCTTCCTGGACGACGCACCAGAGACGCTGGTCAAACAAATGGAGCAACACGGTAAATACTACAGATACTGTGAATACTGCTGCCAGTACTAGTACAAATACAGCTGATAATGCTGCAAATACTGTTGAAATCAGAACTAGAAATGTCACCACTACCTGCCGCACTGGCCGACTACAAATACTGTCAGTACTGCAAATTACAGTACTGATACTTTCAAATACTATCGTTATACTATCACTAGTTATACTGTTACTAGTATATTTGTTATACTAGTATAACAAATACTCTTACTGACTGAACAGAGATCTCAAGAGGAAAAAAAAACATGAGCTTTGAGTAGCTAATCAAAACATGGGATAATTTAATATCATAATTTAAAATAGTGTTCTGTGCCTTTGTGAAATGCACTTTATCTCCAAAAGTTTATATTTTTAGGTTTTTAGAAGAAGCTTGACCTCAGTCCACTGAAATGACCAGTTTTTGTCTCCTCGTTGCTAGGGGCGACCCCAGCCTTCAAACCACCAGCATCATCAGCCACGCCTCCCTCCAGTGGACCAATAGAAAACACGTTTGACGTCATCAGAGGAGCCATCAACGAAGACGTCGTCAAGTCTACGCAGGGCATTTATCAGTTCGACCTATCAGGTAACAACAGGGGAGTCTGTTAGGCGGCGTATGTCCAAATAAGGAGATCCTGTGGGTGTGTCTTTAATAAAAATGTTTGTGTCCATATAAGGAGAACATGAGGGCGTTTGGTTTCTGGACTTAAAGAGCGGTTCTGGCAGCGCTGGGCAGGGCCAACCACCTGTCAAAGCTGACGTCGTCATGACGATGGACTCCAATGACTTCAGCAAGATGTTTGCAGGTGAGCCATCACCATGGTAATGCTGAGAATAACGCGAAACGACCTGAGCTTGCTGTAGGAAACATGTTACCATAGCGATGATCCCATTGGGATTTTGCTGTGTTGTTTCCGTGGTAACAGCTGTGTTTTCCTGCGTGCTGTTTCAGGGAAGCTGAAGCCCACGCTGGCCTTCATGTCGGGGAAGCTGCGGATCAAAGGTGACATGACGCTCGCCATCAAACTGGAGAAACTGATGGGCCGCATGAACAAGGCCAAGCTGTGAGACTGAAGCCCCCCCCAGTTCCCTCAGGCCACGCCCACTTTCTGTTTGTAGCTGTACATGTTGCCTTAATAATAATAATAATAATAATAATAATAATAGTAATAATGACACGTCATTAATAAAATCTACCTTGATAATAAACTGAAACTGTATGTTTCTTCTCTTCATGCAATAAACCAGACTCTGTTCACAGAAACAAGAGACTCCTGCTGGTTGGTTTGATTTATTGGCAATAGTGGATTATATTTATAAAGTATGTCAGATCAGATTTAGTTCGGGACAGAAGGATAAAGTCCTGAACTTGTTTCCATGGTTTCCTCTGTTGTTTTCACAGTCAGTCTGTCAGATTACTGAACCTACAGCAGCTACTTCAGTAGAAACCACCAGAAACTGCAGCGACCCCTCGAGTCTCTGGATGAATAATCCACAATCCCTCAGGAGCAAAGCTGCCGTTCTCTGTTCAGCAGGATCAAAACATTCACATAAATCCCCAAATATCAGTAACTGTTTTCCTCTCGGCTGAACTGGAAATGCTGGTGTATCGATTAAAGCACTTCCTCCACCTGCCCCTCTTGCTCCACCTCCTTCTCCACCATGTCCACTTCTTTCTCCTGCTCTACATTCTCACCATCCTCACCTCCTCCTCCTCTTCTACTCCACCCGCTTCACCTCCTCCTCCATCTTTTCCTCCTCATATTGCTCCCCTCCACCTCCTTCTGCTTCTCCATCACGTGCTTCACCTGAACATGGATGATAAAGTTTAATTTCAAACCTTTAACTATCCTCCTCCACCAGTGAAGGTGCAGCAGCTCCATCAACAGATTATCAGTGAGCATATTAATAATTAATGGGAGGTATGATCGACACGCAGCTTCTATGTGTTGAACTCTCCAGAAATGTGGAAACTAAATATTGACAGAAGCCGACGCAGACGATGTATTTCTTTCTGTTTTCAGTCGGACTGAAATCTGTCCAGGACTCCATCAGCGGTGAGTAATACTACATATTACTGTACTCGGTACTGCAGTACTAATACAGGTCATTACTGAGTTAGTCAACTGAAATGTATTTTACAGTTATTACCTGTGGCTAACAGGCATGTGAACACCTGAACCTGGTTTCTGATGTCAGTGACGGAGGACGAACAGTCCTTCATCAGTCTGAGTGGAGCCTCCAAACTTTAATTTCAATTCAATTTCAATTTCAATTTTATTTATATAGCACCATATTGTAGCGATCCTACCTCTTAGATTTATTATTATATTATTAAAACGGGGCACCACCTTCGGTTGAAGGAAAATAAAAGTTAAACTAAAATAAAATAAAATTGATCAGTCTTATTATCTAAAGGGGTGAATCCTAAACACATTGATCTTTGATCCTTACTTTGAATAAAACCTCTACAGTCAGACTGTGTGATAAACAAACATTTATTAATAGCTAAATGTCTTGACAAATGAATAGTGTGAATATACGATAGAAAGCTTAATGATATGATATGAAATAAAACAAAGAAAATAAACATAAAGAAGCGAAAANGAGAAAGTGCATAATAGTCCAATGACAGCATGTTGAATAAAGGTAATGTTTATGGTTTGTGTTGTAGCGATCCTACCTCTTAGATTTATTATTATATTATTAAAACGGGGCACCACCTTCGGTTGAAGGAAAAATAAAAAGTTAAACTAAAATAAAATAAAATTGATCAGTCTTATTATCTAAAGGGGTGAATCCTAAACACATTGA
>LKNJ01005429.1:0-23357 GCA_002120245.1 Maccullochella peelii
CACACACACGCACACACACAATAACAAGTATGTAAACAAAACAACTTGTACAAGCAAGAACAAATTCATCAGTGTTAATATCTCTTATTCTGCATTAGTCAGATATTCAACTGAGCTTCTGTTCTGCTGTTTGCTTCATTAAAAAGTCTCCCAGCAAGACATGCACACTATCCAGGTGCACCAGCGTCAGCGCACACACACACACACACACACACACACACACACACACACACACACACACACACACACACACACACACACACACGCGCGCGCAACTGGTTCATTTAACTTTCAGACAGTGACAACAAAGCCCACTTTAACCACTGAGGGGAAAACACACACACACACACACTCTCTCACACTTCATTCATGCATAACGGGAGCAAACAACACAGTCTAGTTAAAGCAGCTCGAGTATTTTACATTAAAATAGCCTCATGATTATGCATGCATGCTAAATTGCCTCTGAACAGATCTACAGGGAGCTTTTGATTCAGCGTTATTTGCAAATAATAAAATTCAGTCAGTGTTTTCCCCGACACATCCTCCCCGCTCCTCTCAGCTACACCGCGTGTGATAAAAACAAACGCCTTTAAAGGATTCTGGAAATAAAAAAAGAGGGAATAAAGGCAGGAGTTGAAAGTGAAATCCCAGAGGATGTGCCAAGACAGGCTCATATCCAGGGAGGGATGTTTGTACGTTTGAATCATCCCCTCCTTAATTTCCTGGTGTTTTGATCGTCACCATTCTTGAATCATTGTGACTGACAGGAGTCAAACTTGTCACCACTTCTGCAGCTCACTCATCTGTGTCGCGACTGACAGAAATCTATAAATACTTCTTGTCTTTTCCTAAAAACCATGCAAGCTTTTTCGTCCGTTTACTGCAAGAAAACAAGCTAGTTTTATCAGGAAATACCCACTTTTATGCACTGATTATTGCCTGTATTGCTGATATGACACATCTATGTAAGAAAGTATAGAAGTTCTAGCTATTAAACCATCTTATTGTTAGTTTTTGGCAATGTTTCCCGAACCTTTCTCACTCCAAAGTCTCCTTTGCAAACTGAGAACTTTAATTTAATGAGTCTAAAATACATCTTTCTGGAAATTCAGAACATGTCAGGACCTTTCACTGTCTATCAAGTCGATCACATGTGAAGTGAGTGTATGAATATGTGTGTATAATATGTGTGCATTATATTGTTCTTACTTGTTTGTACACTCCAGAGTTTCCACTTTCCTGCGGAGCTCGCTGTTTTCGTTGGAGCAGGTCTCCACCCTGTGGTCAGACAGGAGTACTGCAGGGTCAGTGACTGCCCTCCACACAGTGTAGCTCATTTTTCATATATCCCGACAAAGTTTCTCTTATAATCTACTGCTTTTATTCTGCACACACTCAAAATGCTTAATTTCAACCTTACAATAATATCTTTGGTGCAAGGATTGCTCATAAAACAGGAAATAGTTTAAAATAGAGGCATTATTTCATTTGTTCAATGAAAGAAAAATCAGTAACAGAGTTGCGGTAAATCTAAATGAGACATTAATGAATAAAATGAGCAAAAGTCAACATGCTGGTTGAGTGATTCAGCCTTTTTTTTTTTGTATCCCAGTCTCTCTGATGAAAGAGTGAAGAAGAGGAGGAGGACTTACTTCTTCTCCAGAGTGTCCATGTACTCTTTCTTCTTCCTGCGACTCTCCTGAGCCGAAATCTAAGACAGAGAGAGAGAAGACGAAGGAAAACGTTTAGAGAGAGAAGCACAAACTGTACGTTTGCTTTGTGTTACAGGATTTAAAGACACATTCTAATACTTGGTGTTGAAGCTGCTGCTGGGCACAAAGTTGAGGCTGGTATTCATTCATTAAAACATTTATATCTATAATCTATTCTTGTCAGGGTTAATAAAAAGGTTTGTGAATACTAGATTTTTCTGTCACTACTTGTTGTGAAAAACATGTTTTCTTATTTTTAATCTATACTTTCTTAAGACTGGATGCTTGCTCAGATCTGGAAAGAACATGGTCAACATCTCTCCCAATTATTTGGTGAATTTTATATAGAATTTACATATTTTATTGCAAGTACGGACACTGTGCAGTATCTCCTATTCTTAAAAAACAAATGTTTTTCAAACAGCAATGTATATGAATATAAAAGCACATTTAATTCACATTAAGTGACTGTAATTGACGACTTGAGAGGTACCGACCGTGATTCTTAATAAATAATATGGATGTTAACATACTGGTCTGACATTACAGTCATTTGCACCTTATTTTTGATCTTCCTGCGGATCTTCTTCAGCGCCTTCTCCTCGGCTTTGGTGAGCGGCAGTTTGGTGGGAACCGGGTAACCTTCGGCCACCAGCGTACGGCGCTCCTCCTCAGTCAGGATCAGCGGGCCCGACCCCTGCAGCTTCTAGAAAACAAAGAAGAGAAAATTCAATCGTTAAGAGCCATAAAATGTTTGCTGAAGCCAGTTACTGAAGACGGATTACAACACTGAATAAAAGCTCACTTTTGATGCACGTGTCTTTCTCTCGTCACTCCAAATAAGTGAAAACGTGATTATGATTAAAGTATTAATAATGCATATCAAGTTACAGAAGTGTAAACATAAGGGGGAGACTGCAGTATTTTTATGAGCAAAAGCTGAAAATATGTCCACAAGAAACTCAAAATCTAGTATTTTGTCCGTGTGACAGGAGGAAATGACACCAAATTTCATGTCATACAAACTTATGACAACATAGACGACTAAGATTTTTGATTTGATCCCTAATTGTAGAGCGCTTAAAATCACAGGAGTGCACGGAGTCAGTGAATCATTCTTCCAAGTTTTGGGGAAAGAATCCTCAGTGTGTGTGGTACATGAAGCTGGATTTCTATATTTTAACTGGTAACTTGTGGAAATCATCACTACCTTGTATTATTTAAAAGAAAAACATACATTCACGGTGCAGTATTCCTTCTCTGTTTTCCAAACAAAGGCATAATAAGGAAGATTGCTGCTCTGGTATCAAGAAAAATTACATTTTATTCTAAAAATATTCTTTTAAAAGTTGACTTTTATTAGAAATAGTCGGATTAATCTCACCACACATGCACATTTTTGGCTGGTTAGTAATAAAATGTGAGATGTGTGACGTTAGCAAACTAACATTCAAATGAAGTTTATGTGAGACATTACTCACATGAGGAGCGGTGAGCAGAGGGGAGTTGGAGAGGCAGGAAGCAGCGCGAGGCGACGCCTTCAGGCTGGCCTGGGATGGAGGAGGGCTGGTGGGGGAGGTGGGGCAGGACAGGCTGGGCGTGGCGTGGACGGGGCTCTGGCTGCCCTCCGAGTCGCTGCCGTGGGAACTGGGAGGAGTGGGAGGCATCTGCAGTGACTCCAGACCTGAAACATGCCGGTTAACTGATTAGTTCTGCTTTATTTAGTCTCATCCAGAGAGAAAATGAGCGCAAGAGATTTAAACTTCATTGAGATATGAGGAGCTATTTTAAGATAAAATCTTATTTAAAAGAATTTAAGAATGATTTCCAGGATTTTAGCACTAGCATGAAAAAAATCAACTTGTGCGGTTTTGCAGTCGGAGGGCAGTATGAGTTATTTGAACAAAAGGCCTGCAGGGGTCATCGTAGCATCAGATAACTGTGCTATAACAGCAAGAGGAAGAGAGGGCAAAGTTTGAATTCAGACCTTTGGGTGAAAGATTGAGAAACTGGTCCACTTCATGAGGCTCCAGTTTAATCTGGGGGATGATATTCTCCTCCTTTATCTGTAGAAGGAGAAACAGTGACAGGAAAGATTAAAAGAGACAGAAGAAGACGGGGTAGAAAACAGAGAAAAATCACCAAAAACATCAGTTTTCATCGTTAGTTCATCCCTGAGCTCTCACCTTGATGCCTTTGCCCTGGTTGGGGCTGTTGACTGTGGTCTGAGCTGGGGCGGCGGCAGCAGCAGCAGGGGCCACAGCAGGGCCCTCAGGTGCTTGGGGCCCTGAGGCCAGAGAGAGGGAGAGGGTGGGGAGGAGGGAAGGAGTCTCACACAGGAGGCTGTCAATGGCCTCCTCCTGCTCCATCGGCCAATCAGCTGAATCCCCGTCGGACTCTGTTGCAGAAGAGGAAACATGGAGTCCTGTTAGTGTTTTTGTGATTTTAAATGGTTTTACCATTTCATCACTCAGCTAACATCTGAAATACATCTCTATATTTTAAAGGAAGATTGTGTTATATCTACTTTTAAAAGTGACTTTAAAGTGATAACCTGCGTCTCACCTGCTTCACTGCCGTGCTCTCCGGTCAGGTGCGACAGGGGCGACTGTGGCCGGCTGTCCCCGCAGAGCGAGTAGCTGTGCTCGGCCGTGATGTGCGGGGGAAGAGGGGAAGACGGGGACAGGTCGCCCCCGTCCTCCCCCTCCATGGCCTCCACTCCGCCCCTCACTCCGGACAGGAAGGGGTCGCTGAGCAGCTGGCCCAGCAAAGCATCCTGGGAGAGGTCGTCTAGGAGCTCGGAGAAGTGCTGCACAAAGGAAGAAGAAAACACTCTAAATATCTTTGTGGGATATTTAATACAGGAATAAAATATCAATTTGAACCCATGAGAGACACATGCAGGAGGAGACAGACAGATAATTCTATAAAGCCACATAGTTAGAGTCTATGACAGCCTGTCTGTAATTAGAGATTGTTAAATATTTTTAATGCCACCTTTCCTTGAAGTTTTCCCTCTGCTCTCCCTGAGGGAACACTAAAGCAGCCAATTAAAAACTTGTAAAATCGTCTTTTACTGAAGACAGACTGAAAATGTCACCTCTCCAATTTCTCTTTCTGTGTGTGTGTGTGTGTGTGTGTGTGTGTGTGATTCTCAGTGTGGTGATACATTTACAAAACAGACGTTAACAGACAGGCCCTCCTCCTTCTCCCCTTAATCACCTCTTTCATCCTCCCCATCGTCTTTCCTCCTCCTTCACCACATTCCTGCTGCTGCATTCTTCTCTCCTGCTCTCTGGCTTTTCCTAAAATCTCTCAACAAGGTGAGTGTGCACAGATCTTCCTCCATGACCAGGTGTTGTGACTAACATAAACCAAAGGCAGCCAAAGCAAAGCCCTGCTGGTGATATGTTGATTACATACTCACACATCTCCTCTGTGTGTGTGTGCAGTACATGCAGTTGTATTTCTGTACTTCTTTGAATGTTTTCTAAACTGGTAGAGGTCTACAAAATGTTCGGAAAAAGTGAAAAATTTCCATCACAATTTGTCTTTAAAGGTCTTGTTTTGCCCAACCAACAGTCCAAAACCCAAACCCAAAATACTCAGTTTAAAGTGATAATATAGATAATGATATAGTCAACTGCTGTCATTCTTTTCATGCAACTCATCTTCGTTCATTAGTTTCTGTTCAAGATTCTCTTGTTTCATGGAATTGATCATCATTTGCATTATAAAATGGCACCAGTGCATTTCCATACAATGAAAAGTTTGCTCTCCAGTCAATCTATAACACAGTATAACACAGTATACAGACATACAATCACGCAAAGTGTTATATAGAGTGTAGACAAAGTGTTAAAACTGAAACTGAGATAAAAAGTGTCAAAACTGTGAGTACATGTTTACACCCACTACAGAAAAAGTGTATTTTTCTCTGCAGGAATCATCAGAGATTAATTCTATAATGCAAATGTGTGACTTTAATATAAAAACTCCAAAATAAAAAGGTTTCTTTTTCCAGTCCTGTACTCACTCAAACTCATCGCCCCCACAAGAGAACGTGAACATATTTCTGATGTAACTTCCTGACTGCTCAAAGTTCTGTTGCCGGGCGGAACACGGCGAATGTGTCCAATGGAATATTGGCCATGTCGGAACACTCGGGGCTCAGCCAATGAGAAGGAGGTAAACAATTTAAATCGAAACACACGCGGAACTGCGACATTCTAAACTGCTGGCTCTGAAGAGAACAGAAAAAAAGACAATCTACAGCCACATCTACAGTTCGAATGACAAAAGTTGGAGGTAAGGATGAACGGATAGATGGATAAAGTGAGAGTGAAACCAAGATGGAGGACGGGAGGAAACAGGAGGAGGGTGGACGGCCGAACGCCAAGCATGTGGCTTCAATTACAGACCGAGAGAGAGACACACACATACAGTGAAATGACCTCTTCACTCCATAAACACACAGTACACTCCTGCCGCTGTATGCTGCCCTAAATGGCCCGGTTTCAGGCCTCTCCGTGTGTGTGTGTGTGTGTGTGTGTGTGTGTGTAATGCAAACACCGACAGCATACCGTGAATCCATTCAAGGATGAGGGGGGGAAAGACAAATATTTACACATTTATCCACCAATGGGTCCATTTCCATCTTTTTAGAATAGCCATCAGCATGAACAAACCATGATATGAATGTATATTTAAGTGTGTGTGTGTGTGTGTGTGTGTGTGTGTGTGAATGCCTGTTGGGTGAATGTGCACGTGCCAAAAACCATCACATTATGGGCAAACATTTTCAGTAGTTTACAACGCTTTCTTGTCTCCTGGTAACCACATCTCCACAGTTACCAAGAGCCATCTTATACGTTAAACTGTAGCTGACATTATTATACCTCTTCAGATGTTAAAGCGCGCGCACACACACACACTGACAGTTACAGCTTTTGCTGTGATGATAATGATAGTAATCATACTGTCAGCTAAAATTAGTAAAATACCGGTTGTTACTCTTTATAATTGCCTGACTGTATGTCTGCAGGAAAAATGTTAAAAATGTAAAGTTAACTCCATTAAAATAGAGCATTTATTCAAGTTTGAAGAAAAATGGTTTAAAAATATCTTTGTAAAACTACAAGGACATTTTTGCATAATAAACAGAGGTATGGCCCTGAATCATATTTTACACCCCTTCGCTTATCTAAAAGCTAAAGATCTTGAGGGCCAGTTGCATAAAAATAGGCCTAGTCTTTGACTTAAATATAACTTTAACGGGATATTTTGTACAATTCTGGCAAGTTTTTAAAATGATCAGACCTGAGAAGAAATGAGAAAATGAGATTAGGTTTCATCAAACATCATGATGGTAAAAGAAAAAAGAGGGTGTAGTTTTTAGGGAGTAGTAATTACATACAGAACCCATCTTTAAAACAAACTAAGTCACATTTTGTGGGTTCAAATCCGGTTTATATGACCTTTGACAGCACCCTTTTCTCTCTGTGGCTCAGTCCTGCTACTCAGTCGTGCAGAAAAGCTCTGAATTCGTCCTAAATTTGAACACAAATAAACAGATAATCCGGCCAACATGAGGACACAGAAAGGAATAAAGCCCCATCTTGTTTAAGACAAGGAAATGGGAGAGGTCCAACTCTGCCTGCATGAAAACAGAACCACGCCAAAGACGCACAGTGAGCATTTATACTCTCCCTGTCATTTCTGCAGTGGGAGTGAGTGGTTGTGGTTGTGTGTGAATGTGTATTGAAGAATAAAATGTGATGCAGGGCAGTAGACTGGGCTGCAGGGTCGGTCACTGGCTGGGTGTAACTCGTCACACACACACACACACACAACAGAAACCTCTTTGTGTTTGCAGCCCAACAGAGAGGTGTTATTTGGGGCCGACTGTAACTCGACACTCTCCAGCTGGGAAACAGATCCTGGAGAAGCCTAAATGGGAAAACTGGGAGTTTAAACTGGAACTAGGGCAAGAATCAGTAGGTCAGTATCTAGCACAAAGAGGCTCTTCTCATATTTGTGCAGATTGTAATCTTTTAACGAAGCCATATCGAAGTCTGTAGCGTGCAGAGTGATTATCTCTTGAGTTCTGGTGAAATAATTGCGTCATCCAGAGAGAGACAACCCTTTCAGAAGCTTAGCTGCACCTTTAATGTGTCTGAGCTTAATCAAATCAGACAAATACTGATGAAGGGAAGACTCCAAACCAGGTCACAAAAGTCTGCTGAACCATCAGAGGCAGAGAGTCTACTGCCAGGGCAGCAGCTCTGTGAGGCTGTATTTTGAGCTACATGCTAATGCTAACATGCTGATGTTTTGCAGGTATAATGCTTACCATGTAACACCATCTTTGATTAGCATGTTAGCATGCTATTATTTGCTAATTACACTAAATGCAAAGTACAGCTTTAAGATTTGAGTGTATTTGGTCATAAACCAAAGTGTTGGACAAATTAAAACTTTGACCTGATTATGGCGCTAGAGGAAAAGAGGTTTTACAATTCATCCTCAGGGGGACATGAATGTCTGGCCAAAATTGGATGTCAGTCCATCCAATACTTGTTGAGAAGAAACCACAAATACCAACCTCATGGTGGCACTAGAGGAAAAGTCAGGGGATCATCAAAGTCAGTAGGTTTCATCCTCTGGGGACCACGAATATCTGTACAAAATTGGATGTCAGTCCATCCAATACTTGTTGAGATATTTGAGTCTGAACCAAAGTGGTGGACTGTCTTAAAAAGTTTCATATTGGCACGGATAGTGAAACCTTTTTTAAGAATACTAATCTCTATTAGGAAGCAATCACAAACAGGTGAAGGTAATTATTTTACTTTTAAACTAGTAAAATAACAACTGGCGAGTAAACTGACCAATAGTCCTGTTTCCAAAAAAAACTAGTTACCAGGCCGAGTGGCGAGTGATAAGGCTTCACAATAAAAGCCTCGACAGCTGTGTTGCAGTTAAATTAACGGTCTGGGAGCGGGAAAGGGCTGGAAGGAATGTCCTCTCAGGTCTGTACCTTCTGTAAAGTAGGACGTGTGTGTCTGTTTTAACCCTTAATGACTAGAGGTTTAAACTTCCGAGGTAGGAGGAGAGGAAAGTTTTTCCCGTTATACTCTTTCACATCTGGTTTTGCCTTTTTCAGGGGAGGAAGGTGTTACATCATCTCCCTCGAGTGTGTGTAATAGTGTGTGTGTGTGTGTGTGTGTGTGTGTACCTTGCCCTGGACTCATCTGTGTGTACTTTTGCTGATGGTACAGTTTCACGTCACACAAGAACACACAGCTTGCAAACACACTAATAAAAAAGACAAACACACACACACACACACACTCACACACATGAATTAATGTCGAGATAAACTGAATGACTCATTTGTTTGATTTGGATCCAGGTTGTAGACTTGTATCAGCCACTAGACTTTCGCAAGTTACCAACACGTGTCCCATCATAACCAGATAACCAGTGATAAAGTTTGATATGTGACAATTTATCTGCAAGAATATTGTACTGCAAGATCTCTTTATCTGCTTCCTGTACTTTAAAACTCTCTTCTCCATCGCAAACGTCCATAAATTCGCTTGGAAATCATAGAAAAAAGACGCTCCAGAACTTGCCTGAGAAACATCACCTTTTTAGGTTTTCTTCAGTATCAAAGTAATCCAGTGATAGGTGTCTGTACATCCATGGGTGCACTGCAAACAGGAGATGCTAATAGCTAATTCGGCATACTTTTAATGTGGCCAATTTGCCAAAATGTAATTGAATACAGCAACATTATACTTTCTGTTCACATCCCCGAAAGACACCCAAAAAATGTGGGAACTGTAGTTCCAAAACTTAAAGCATGCTTGATTATTAAGACAAAGAATAATAACATAAATAGTCATAAATAAAGCCACATTAGTTTCTCACTTTGACACTTTCTAATAAGCCACATGTTAGCAAGTCATCTTTAATAATAAATGTTTCTTTCAATTATTCAAGTCTGCAGTTTTAAATTTTAATCAGTTTTTTATGCCTTTATTTAAATTTTTTCTTTCAATATTGCCTCTAACTTTGTATACATGTTCTCACTTTCTATCATTCAATACTTATAAAGTTTAAATGTTTGTAAAGCACTTTAAACCTGCCTCTTGAATGAATTAATATAGATAAATTTGCGTCGCCTTGCCTATAAAGCATGACTTACTAGAGCGTAAAACCAAGAACTGAGATTAAAATCTATTTTTCCAGAGTGTCCTGTGCAAGTCAGGGAACAAAAATACTAAAGTTATATTCAAACACTTGAGCTCCATGACATAAAATATCCAAAGCATGCTCTGAGAAGATGCATGCATGTATAATACATCCTCATATTCGAGCGCAGACAAGAAGGACGTGGAAACCAACGAAGAGAAACAAGCCTTGTTATTAAAATAAAAACCCAATTTCAGTTTCAGTTTTGCTGCCGGTTTTTGAATGTGAGGCAGAAAGTACAATTTCAGGTGATTTCTATGAAGAAACAATAAAATGTATATTAATTATTATACAAGGAAAGTCATTCTTCCACTGATGCCCTGCTTGTTTAAATGTTTTCCTTGAGGGTATTTTGGCACAGAAAGGAGAACATGTTATTCATTCTTCTTCTCTAACAATCCAGTTCCTCATGCCTCGTGAGCTCATTCCCCTCATTCTGTCCCTCTGGTGAAATTCCCAAAACACTTAAAGAGCACAACATTTGCATATTTGAACCTCAGTTGCTGTAGTTACAGTGCTTTAGCATTCATCCCTCCTGCAGCTGTAAGCTGTATCTGCTGGAATGCTAACAATGTGTGCGAGCTGTTTTAACACTTAGCTGAAGGACATGTGTAGAAACTTTATCTGCAGAGCGGCAGGGATTCCTTCACCGGCTTTAAACGCAATCTTGTGTAGGCTCAGCTGTGTTTTGAGCTGAATGCTAACATTAGCGTATTGCAGTGTAGCATGCTGAAAGTTAAGCATATTAGCATGCTATGTTAGCATTAAATGTAAAAGTAAAGCTGAGGATGGCGGAAATTTGACAAAAGAGCTTATTTGTTATTTGTATTAAGAATAAAATGCCTGTTTTAAGTAAGTGTGGACGACATAAACAACTACACAGGTCAACTTTCATATAAGAAATACCGCTTAAATCAGCATATTTCTTCGAATATTTAATATAATTCTCGTTAAGTTAACTTAACCACAACTTCTACGTGAACTGAAAATGACGTTGGCGGTTATGAATATGTAATGTTTTGGTTAAGGCAAAAACAAAAAACAACGTAACACCCTCTCCCAAACAACATGGACACGATGTCAGGCTGAATAATGTGTAATAAAGTGTATTAACAGGCCGAAAAGTCCGGGGATCACCAAAGTCATTAGGATTCAATCTCTGGCGACCATGAATGTCTTGAACCAAAGAGTCTGACCAACAAACCAAGTGGCATTGCCTTCCAAGAGCCGCTAACATGTACACAAACATGACCAAGTAAGGTACATATGATGAAACCCACCACAAGCTGCCAATACAAATCTCTTTAAAACAAATAAAAGCATTAGATGTTTGCCAGATTTCAGCTGAGCCAAACCAAGCATCAGATAACCAGGACTATGTATAACTCTGGAACCACTTATCATTTCTTGTAACAGCATTGAGACCTGAGGTCTTTGCACTGATACTGCGTGTGTCAGCATAACGAGACAAATCACAGGCCTTGGAGGACTTCTGCTATCTGGGTCTTATCTCGGGGGGGACTGCAGGAGGCGAGCCTAGCACCAAGGCCTCATGTCTGGACTCACAGACTGCCGCTTTATGTGCGAGAACATAATTTCTAAACACACACTGTTTGTCTCCACACGCAGACACACAAACACACATCTGTCTTACTGACATCATTCGTTCCATGATATCTGATGATATCCCCTCGAAGAACTGAAGTCCGGCCAAAATTACGTCGCTTCACAAAAATGTCTCGACTCGAACTGGTTCTCACAAGGGTAAGAGAACAACTCACACACTCCCTGACCCAGATTCTAGACACGGATCCCGGTTTATTATCACATGAGACAAAGAAAAGCAGAAAATCCTCACAACTGAGAGGCTGCAACGAGGAAACGTTTGAGCCTCAGGGAACTGATTATCAAAGTAGTTGATGGTTAATTTTTTTGTCGATTAGCTCTCATTAATGTTTAAAGTTAGTAGTTAGGGGGAAAAGTAGTTTGTTCCTGGTTAGGGCTGGGTATTGGACATCACTGTAATATAACATTTTCTATATGTGAGTACCAAGCAAAATGGAGGTGGACACTTCAGCTACCCAAGGCAGATTATCTTCTCCAGGTCAAAGGGCAAAGTGACTAATCAGATACTTTACTTTAGAGGTGTATCTGGGGAAGGAACGTGTCCCAAAAAATTAAAAAATTTATATTCAAGCTCAGAGCATGCAATGTTTGATTACAGACTGTATAGCTGAGAAAAAAACAAAAAAATGCATTAAAATAGTCCATTTTAAGGCTCCTGAATATACAAAAATGCAACATCTGCCTTGATATTATCATATATTTGAATCCTTTCTTTAAACAAAAATGTGACGGGGGTGGAACGATGGTTAACAGACGTAAACAACAGGATGTGAGACAGAATAACAGCAGGGCTGTAAGTGTTTACTCTCCACCCACAGGCGAGGACACGAATACACATCCATAAACACACAACGTCCGAATGTGAAATAAATCACATCCAAACGTCCCATTTCCTGTTTGACACCGTGGCCCTCGATCTCATTAATGTTTCACGCTTGAATAAAACAAAAGGCCTTAAAGTCTGAATTTATTCAGGGCCACGGCAGGAAATGTGTTAAAAACAGGAAGAGTCACAGTGGAGACGGAGAGATGTCGACTTCACCGAGTGGAAACATCCCGAGTCAAAGTTCAAAACTATGAGTCAGTCGTTATCTGAGGGCCGGCGTGCTGATATTAGAGTGCACGTGTGTGTGTGAATTAGTAATACAGACGAACAGACCCAGAAGATGACAAATGGAAAATGGCGTCCTCCGAGGTCCCCCTTCTTGCAAAATTCTCTCCCCGTCTGGCTCCTGGAGCTTCCCAAAAGTTTAAAATCCCACCGCCAAAACACACACACACACACACACAAAAACACACACAGAGTAAAACAAACTTTCCAGTCTTGCTCTGTCATACTGACCGATCACCGAGTACAAACCCCCCACTCTTCACACACAGTGACCCTCCAGATGTTACACAATGACTTCACCAGGGTTCGTCTGATATAAGCTACAAGATCAGCCTGAAAATACCTGAATTTAAGGCTGATAGCATTCGAAATTTCTAATTGTCAACAAATCCCACTAAAAGACCAGCAATGAATTAATCCTACTGACAGTTATTGTCCGTTATATCTTCTTCCTCTGTGCCGTAGAGCTCCACTGATGTTTAAAAACACATCAGTGAGCCACACTGTTGTTCCTTCATCACCATGAACACACACACTGGAGTTTGTTTGGACTCAATCGCACACACACACACACACACACACACACACCGTCCTGCTGCCCCAAATATTCACTAGAGCTCCAAATGTGGATTCATCCACGAGTGAAAATAGTCCCAACAAATGCACTACTTTCTCATGTTTTAGTGAAGTTTGCTAGAAAACTACAGTGACCAGCTGTTTAAGGTAATTACTGAGCCTTTTTTAAAAATGAGACTATATATTTGTGAGGTGTAAAGAAACAGTCCAGCACATAACCCTCCGAAAAACCACAACCTTTCGTTTTTACACTTCCGTTTTTGTACAGATTAAAGAAACAAGATAAAACATTTTAATTAGCAAGATGAGCTGGAAGAGCTGGGCTAGCGGTTTCCCCGTTTCCAGTCTTTATGCTAAGATAAGCTAAGCTAAGCTAACCTGCTGAGAGATCTTCTCATCTAACTCTATTTACATCTTCAGTAGGAATCAATGATTGTAATGTGACATTTTGATAAGTTTCCAGTATGCGGCTTAATCTCTATCATCTACATCTTTAACATTCTTGATGAGAAGTCCTGAAAGTGCTCCGGAAAAAATTTGAAATTTGAACATCTACATTTTCATCTGCTGAGGAAGATGGTGTGATACGATTGAAAGCTCCAGAACAGCTTCTGATTGGACCGTGTGGTGCGATTGTTTTTTGTCAATATCTATGATGAATCATTTAGAATTAAGTTTAGTACAATATGGGACTAAATATTGGCTCCATCAAATCAATGTTTGGTCCACTTCTTGTCCTCAAACACAGCTGCCTTCTGATGTCTCTCATCCTGAGTGTGTGTGCTTGTTATAAACTGGGTCAACACACACACACACATAACTTTTTCCATGGATCCACTGTAACACTGACCAGTCATCAAGTACCATTACACACTCACCTCCAGCCAACTAGTGAACTCCCTCACCCCTTCTACACACTCACACAGAGTTTTTCCAGCTCTCCTCTTCCTTCCTGTCTTTCCTTCCACCAGCTCTCTCTAGTTTAAATCACTTGAACTCAACAAGCGTCATATGGAAATCACTTCAAGGCACTTCTGTCTTTTTCATTGTGTTTCATCTGGTTGTTTGCTGCCTGCAGGATTATCCCCCGAACTTTTCTTGTCAACATCAGTAAAGACCTCAGGCCCTACTTTAATCGCAAAAAGTGCAAAGCGTTGGGTCTTGGGCCAGAAACAGTCGTGGTTCTCAGACGTCTGATCTCAGCACAAAGTCTAAGACACATTGTCCACCTAAATGCCAACAACTCGCTTTGCGCTGACTCATCTGAATGAACCTCCCACCTGTGCACCAAGATACCAAACAGACGAGCAAAGTGAATTTTAAGGTCAGGAAAATACCAAACTTTCCTCCCTCCACCTCCTGCTGGATTCTGGGTAAAAACTGGGTCAATGCCGGTCTTGCTGACTACCCCATAGTGAGGGTTTTAATCCCTGGACAAGGGAAAACACTCCGGGAAACTTGTTTGGGCGCGCTGCTGATCTTAAAATCCTCCGTTAAAGAGGAGCTGTCTGAGGCGGATGATGCTTGCCAAGTAGAAACACGTTTGAATGTCAAGTCACACACACACACACACTGAACTTCGCATGGATGAATGGGCTTGTTCATGTCTCTTCGCATGAAAAGGTTCAAGTAAGAGAAAGGTGTGATGGGGAGTTGCTCTTTTAGAGGAAAGCAGAGACATGGCCCCGGTATGATTTGAGCGATATGTGGGTTTTAAAACGTTGTACGTCTTTACCATCTGCCTCCTGTTACTAACTGCCACCACCTCGCTGAGGCAGCCAATCAAAGTCACCCAGACATCAGGTTTCCTTTTGTCTGTTTTTGCTAATCAAGAATTCCCACATTCAAGATTGTTTACGATCATTCTTCTCCATCTCATCCCTTTACCTTCACCACATCAACAGTGATGTTAAGCCAACAGAAACAAGCAGCCAAAGATGCTTGGTGGCCAAAAAAGGCCCAAATCAGGCACACCAAGTATTCATAGGAATTACGTAAAAATTGGACCATTCCACACTTCCACGCGCAGTGCCAGCGTTCGGTGCCAAAGTAAGGGTGTGGAGGTTTGGGTGCTACATGGTCATGTAGTGCGTCAGACTTTCATGCAGGAGACCGAAGTTTGAGTCCCGTCAAAGACTTGCAAATAATGTCCAATAACCACGATCTTTCCTTAACCAAGTGTTTTAGTTGTGAGGAGTTTTAAAACATTGGCGTTGCACGTAAATTGATCATAATCCAGAATTTTTCATAATCATCCAAAATCAACGTTCCTGTCCGGCAATAAGGTCGCAGCCAATTGCCAGACTCATGCCAGACTTGTCATTAGCTACAAAGCATGCTTTCAATTCCAATTCATGTTGGACCGTGTGCTGCTAGGTGGAGCCGAGTCTGCACCCTAAAATTCCAGCCAGCAAGGCAGCTCACATTCGGCCCTCTCACACTCAGATGCAATCTACCCAACTCAACTGGTTAGCCGGAGAAACTGATCTGAATTTAGCCTCATAAACTGGTGGTCGGGTGGTCCATGTATCTTTACAAAACTCTGCCAGACATTGCTCAAACCCACAACACTATGGATGAATGAATGTGTATAGATTTTAGTTTTTATTTCCAGTGAAAATCCCGATGACATGACATGTAGAGGATTTCTATTTGATGTAGCGGTTAATTCACAAGAAATATGAGTACTGGGTTCATTTCACTTCATTCAGCTTTAGCATCACTCATAGCTTCAGTGGACAAGCACACAGAAAAAGTTTATATTGAAATTTAAGGGAGAAACTTAAGATTTAAACAGTTAAATAAAAAGACAAACAAGAAAGAGAGGGACAGTTGGAGAGCAAAAGACAGATGAATTCCCCATCATAGTTCACAGAAAGAGAGTCGGGAAGCGAAACGAGGAGGTTAACAAGCAGTTCAGCAGGGGGAACGGGAGCAGTGGAGAAATTTCTGGCAGTTTGGACAGGAGCCGACTCGTCCCAACTCTCAGCTCACCCTGGAGGAGTGACCGAGGAGGAAGAAAGATGGGGTGAAAGGTTAACTAGGCGGCGGATGGAGAGGTTTCTGTTTAAAACTGGTCTTGATAGAACACTTTGAGCCACAAGTCAGGATGTGAGCTGCAAGATCTACAAAAAAAACAAACATCAAAGTTGAGCGACTCTCACAGCTCACACACCTCACTGTTTAATAAGCACTTTACGGGCTTTAAACACTTTGATGTTTCCAATGAAGCTCATGCAGAAAGCCCCAAGTCTGACTACAAAAACTACAAAGTTATACTGAAATTCTGTTGATTCTACAACTTTTCTACTCCATAAAATGCCCCAAAACTATAAACTGCAGCTCAAAATTTAACCTCAATATCATTTAAATGTGCGATATGTCCAAAGCAGTGGAAAAGAACGTGAAGAAGAAAGAAAGAGTGGTTCGTTAGCTGCATTTCACCAGGCTGCAACAAAGAAAACTGCTTCCAGGCTCATTTTAGAGCTACTCACAGGGATATTAACTCCACACCCTGCTAACCACACACACAAGCTAGCACACAGCCGTTTAAAACCGCTCCTGATGCCCAAAACCAAACAAGAGGGGGGATGATGAAGATGAGAGACAGGGAAATACAGACTCAAGAGACAGACAGAGGAGGTAAATTTAGCTTTGCCTCAGAGAACGAAGGCTCCTGTGGATTTTTCCGTAATGATCCCTCACACACTGATTACTACCTTCGCCTTTGCTCTATAATGGCTGCCACTTTCAAAAGTCTGGAGAGAAGTTGCATCAGATTTGAAAAAGAGAGAAAGAAAAAAAAAACGTGCCCTCCATGTGCACGCCATCCGCAGACCGCTGTCACTTTTCTAAAGCCAAAAAGACTGTAAGTCAGCAAGGTGGCTCCAATTTAGAGCAACGTTGAAGTGAGTAAAGACGTAAAGACGTACAGCAGAGACAGATACTGTTGAATTTGCCAAATATTTTATTCTGACCAGGGTGGAAAAACCTCAGGAGAAGCCAGAGACACCAAAACTTCCAGACATGCAACTAAAATATGATCAAAAAGCCACATTAAAATACATTTTTTAAACGCTCTTCCCATTTACAACCAGCGTAATGATGATTTCTTTTGCATATTTTGCCTCTATGTTTAACTGAGACTTTACATGGTCGCGCCGGGAGTCAATTAATTATGATTTTCATCCACAACCCTCTCTCAAACACACCTTGCTGTCCAGCTGACACAGAAAAAAAAAAAAGCAGTTTTCTGACTTTATGACGTTTTCTACAAGCAGCAGAAAACATTAAATATGTGAGTTCTCTGTATAATCACCATATTTCTATCTGTAGCTAAAAAAAAATGTGTCAAGAGGCTTAATTTAGCTGATTCACACAGTGAGACCGACCTGAAGATCCGGCACCACACCTGCAGTAATAACAACACCGTGTGCTTCATTAGTCATTCCTTCAGCTGACGGGCTGAACTGGTTGTGATATTCAAATCTGGAACGTGAGTAACGTTGAGCTGACTGGCAATAAAATGTGACTGGTCATGAAATCGTTTATTCATTATCTGTATAAAACAGGGCTGCTGTGTGTGTGTGTGTGTGACTGACACACAGACCATTCAGAGAGAGAGAGAGAGAGAGAGAGAGAGAGAGAGCGAGGCCACCGGCGAGCAGGATGCCCTGCCCCGACGGAGAACAGGCTCTGCACTGTGAGCACATGGATCAAGCTGTTTACCCTCCACTCTGTGTGTGTGTGTGTGTTTGTGTGTTTGCTCTTGTTGAATGAAATAACTCTATCCTGAGTGTGTGTGTGTGTGTGTGTGTGTGTGCTGAGCTGTCGAAGCTATCGTGCCTATTAACACCGGTGGAATGTAACTAAGTACATTTACTCAAGTAAACTCGAGGTACTTGTACTTTACTTGAGTATTTCCATTTTATGCAGCTTTATACTTCTACTCCACCACATCTCAGAGGCAAATATTGTACTTTTACCTGCACCACATTTGTGATAAACTGAAGCATTAAATGTTTCCTTTATGTGTTGAGAAAATGCTCCTCCTTCTTAATCTAAATAAACTACTTACAGTAATTTAACTGCTTGGATCAGCTGGAAAATGCATCGTCACAAAGCTGAAAGCTGTTTATCTTTTTAGCGATACGTGGTTCTCACAGGACAGCAACACTACAAACATATGATGATCTTATAGACCATGATGCATTGCTGTAGATTAAACTACCCAACAGTATATAAAGGAGTCAAAATTAACTCTACCTTAAACATCTACAGCAGTAAAATGCAGCATCCACTTTAATGCAGCAGGAATATTACTTACATACTTTTATTTAAGTCAGGTTTTGAATGCAGGACTATTTTCACAGTGTGGTATTAGTACTTCGACTTAAGTAAAGGATCTGAATACTTCTCCCACCACTGCATATTAATAAAAGTGCTGGACTACAGCTGGAGTTCGATTTAAAGACAGAGGTGAGGTTTAATAGGGGCGTGTTATGTAAGCAGACACATAGCTGGAAAGCCCTGGGGCATGTGCAGCGCAAACATACTCTCTTCCTCTGCATGTGTGAGTCTCGTCGTCTCTCGGCGAGTACACCATGTGCTGAGCACCATGCCAAAACCGTTTTTTTTAAAAAGAGTAATGTGCAAGGGCGTGAAATGGCATTTAAGTTTAAGGCCACTCTCTTGCCGGCTCTGTCTATTTCCTGAACAGTCTGACAGAAATGTGGCCTCAGTGTCATTTTTCCTCTCTCTTTGTCTGCAGCTGACCTTTATCTTTTATTAAAAATCCCATATGATCCAGTCCACCTCCATCTTAAGGAAAACTGTAGAAGAAACAAAGATATATTTTTGATTTTGACTTGTTTTCTTGGCCTCCCTGAAATACAAATCACACAAACACGTCTATTATTACTTCACGATGACGTCAAGAAGGATCGTTCCGGTCGCTGATGGAAGAAGACTGCACCTTCGCACTGATGCAGTGTTATTATTCTTAAAACCTGAGGAACTTGATTATAATATCAGCTTTTGCGCAGCAGAGACAAGAAAGGGAGATGGGAGGGAGCTCTGACCGATGAGAGGAGCAGGCGTTAACGTCGAGGATTCCAGACGTGCTGCCGACTGAGAGGGTTTACATTGTTGAGGAACCCCCCCCCACAACAAAGTGAGAGAGACCAAACAAAAGACTCCAGTCTGAGATTCAAACACTACAGTCTTGTTGCTCTCCACCCTCACAAACATACTACTCATGCTTTACTATATATAGAATATTCACCTCGCTAACAAGAGCATCTTAGTGCTGCTTCTGAACACAACCTGGTCTTTGTGCAGGTACGAGCCGGAGTGCTCAGTTTCAGTTGTGAATCTGACCCCTGGAGAGGAACTTTGGTTCAACTTTGAGCTACCGTAGAGTTGGTTGACACCACAAAATACTGTCGATCGAATACCAAATAACACAGAGCCAGAATGAACAATATCAATAGTAATACTGACACTTTTTATTTATATTAAAAACAGCTAATGTATTGTAATAATGTAGGAAAGAACCACGTGTCTTGATTTATGACCTTAAACGACCATTTACGTCCATCTATCAGCGGTACCTGCTTATCCTTCAGAGGGTCACGTGGGGCTGGAGCCAATCCCAGCTGCCATTGAGCGATGGGCGGGGTAACAGCCCGAACAGGTCGCAATCAGTCACAGGGCTGACGGGCAATCATCCTACAGGCAATTTAGAGGCTCAGATTAAGCGAACCTGCAGCACTGTGGGAGGACTGAAACCGGAGCACAGAAAGACCCAGACGGTGAACCTTCTTTATAGACGCTCCCTAATTTTGTTCCAGAAATAGCACTCTCAAAACGTTCTTCTAGTTCTCTGTTGACATTCAGTGCAGTTCGATGCTGTGAACTGAATTTTAAAAGACACAAGATTCCTATTTCTTTCTCTCTTTTTTTTTGCCATTTATCTCCTGCAGCCCTGTGTGTGATTTATCCATCTTTGTTTTCGTAATTTAAGACAATGTTAATCAGAAGGTCAATCTCCAAAAACTTCCTTTAATTTATCTTCTTAAACTTCCTTTAAAGTAATAGACAAAAGCATCTGCAGCAGCATTTGTCAGGAATCGTAGCCTCAGGACTTGTTTTAAAAACAGGACCTACATTCGCAGCTTGAACACCACAAGTCTTTACCTGCAGGTTTTCCTTGAAAAGGCAAAAGCCAGAGTCTCTCTCTCTCTGTGTGTGTGTGTGTGTGTGTGTGTTGTCTCAGGGCTCAGTAGGCCTCTGTGGTGTCTGATTCCCATCCTGTGAGCCGGCTGAATTTTTCCCCTATAAACCCAAACGCCCCTCCCATCGTCACACACACACACACACACACACACACGCGCACACACGCACGCACGCACGCACGCACTCCGTCTCCTCTTGGTCCACATATGGCTGGAACACACACTTCAAGTTACATAACTGAAGGCGAAAGGCCATTTTAAAGCAGGGTTCGTTTTACTGAGGAGCTGCTGTGTGTGTGTGTGTGTGTGTGTGTGTGTGTGTGTGTGTGTGTGTGTGTGTAAACTATTTCTACTATATTATACCTACTAATATAGGTAACACACACAGCAAAATGATCAATAACCTTGCTTAATGGCAACGTTTTACATATAAACTTTAAATTTTTAGACTCTGGGCATTTTATTTTGAAGGTCACTCATTGATATAACCAGTGCTAGGATTAAAGACGGCAGATTTCACTTCGTTTCCTCTGCATGCTTTAAAATTGTGCATATTTGCAGGTAAAGGTGAGTCCTTTAGTGCCACAGGGGCCCAACGGAGATGGATGAAAGCTCTCATTATAGATATTTACTGTTTCAGGGCCTCCAAATGAGCTTTTGTCAGGGGGCCCAGAATATCCAGCAGCTGATTACTGAAATAAATTAGCTCATAATGCACCAGCTGTTAGTATACTTGAAAAAGGGGCCTTCACACCAAGTGAGTCCTAAATGTGTCTCTATTTAGAACAACTATGACCTACATAGTGCTATAAAAAGTCCAGAAAGTATCAAATGAGATATTTTTCATAGGTTAAAACTCTTCCTTAAAAGCTGAATAAAAAGTACAACCACATGTCCAATAGTTATAACTTCTACTACATGTTCACAGGACAAACAAACAATCAACAACATTTTTTAAGACCCACATCTTCAAAAACAAGTTTTGTGTTTTTCTTTTGTTGACAGAAAACTAATCTACGACAATTTTGGTCATTTATCAAAGAAAAAATGTCAAATATTCTCTATATGCTCCATTTCCAGCTTCTCAAATGTGAGTATGTGATATTTTTCTTTGTTTAAAATAATCAAAAAATGAATTTGTTGAATATGTTTGGCTTTTTGGACTGTTGGTCAGACAAAACAATCAATCTGAAGATGTCACCTTGGACTCTGGGAACTTTTTATTGATTAAACATAACTGGAAAAGAAACCTCTTAACTCGTAGACTAAACTGAGCTCAGGTGAGGTTTTCCCCTCTTTCTCAGTGCTCATATCTTTAAATTATTGTTTGTATTATAAGTTTAAGTGTCATTTTGAAGACTTTGTCACCATTTTGCTAAAAAAAAGTGTTTAAAAGAAAAGAAAATGGTGAGAAAAAGACGATTAACAGGCTGGGAAATGGTCTAACTTGCATCCTGGACCCCAATGCTCAAGCTGTGAATGGAGAGCCGGGTACCCCACACACACACACACATTACCACCCCCCCTCTTCTGTCAGCTAAAGCCTCAAACGTTAAGTGAGATAAAGGTGATTATTTCCCACTGAGAAGCTCCAGAGCCAATCACAAGGCCCTGATCGATCACTCACACATTCCATCCATCCCTAATCGATAACTTACATTGGTGTACAGCGCACAGTCCATTTCCCCGGCTTCAGACAGCTCGCTGAGGTTCCTGTCCCAGTGTAGAAACGGTTCACTACTGTCCAGGATTTCCATGATCGCCTCCACACAGACTCTCTGTGGTCTGTTGCGGTTTTATTTTCTCCTCCACACAAAAACAAAAACAAGAAGAAGAAGAAGAAGCGGAACACAGCGGGGTTTTGTTGCAGAGCAGTCAGACTGAAAACCAAACTCAAGCTGCAACTCCGCCAAGAAAAAAAGTTCCAAACAAGGAAAAGAAATACAAAAAAAAAAAAAAAGTAGCCGCGCGTCCAGGTGTTGCAGCCTCACTCACAGGGATTAATGCGGATTATATCAGGTTCAAGCTGACTGGTGGTGGTGGTGTTGTTGTTGTTGTTGTTGTGTATCATCTCCTCTCTGGTTCGGGCAGTTTGCAGCAGCAGCGTCTCTTTGCTTTTCTTTGCTCCTCGCAGCCCAGACGCACAGGAATGTGTGGGCGGAGTCACGCGGAGGCGGAGAAATTAGGGAATAAAAATGAAAATAAAATCAAGACATGAACAAAAGTTAGATCGAGTGTTAATGTGAGTGCTATATAATACACCGGAGACTACATGTAGGATGTAAAATGTGTTGTGATCCATCTGTTCCAGCTGTTTATGACACGAGTGGCAATATTTTACATTAACACACGGCAGCTTCCGGTTTTGAATTTCAAAATAAGATCCACTCACTCGCGAATTTTAAATTATACTGAAGGAAAAAACGATATTTGAAGTTTGAACTTTTGACACAGCTGGATGAGAAGTCCTTAAAGTGCTCTGTAAATTTTAAATTGAAGCATCTGCAATTCCATGACAACTCCATCTGCTGCTGAGGAAGTTCATGTAACATGATCGAAAGCTCCAGAACATACCACCACTAAATTAGTGGTCTGTTATTTTTTCAACTACTGTTACCGAGGTAGAATTAGCTTTTTATCTTTAAAAATATATATAACATTTCAAATTATTTTATAATTAATCCTACAAGTCGATTGTAAACAGGGATTTAAATTAAAGATATCTTTATAAACTTTTTGGTATATTTTTGCCTTTAATGTGCTAAAAATAATCCGTCTGCAGTGTAAGTTATTACTTACAAAGCGTCCTCTAAGTCAAATTGAATAACTTAGCCT
>LKNJ01005430.1:0-23354 GCA_002120245.1 Maccullochella peelii
AAAATAATCCTGTGACATGCTGAAAAATGTAATATTTTTAGCTAGCTGCAGGCATTTTGTTTGCGTTTTCCCCTCCGGTGGGCGTGGTTTTCAGAGTATGACACGTTGCACTCTGTCTCTACGTAATTTGGGTTGAGCGGGTACAATCTCCCGCGAGAAGTGCTTAACACTCTACGGCACTACGTCGCACACGGGTCTAGCTCGGTATTCTCAGTATGGACATCATGGCAGAGGACGGAAGCTAAAAACAGCAAAAGAGAAAGAGGTCGAACAAGAGGTTAAATCTCACACTGGCTTTTAGTCGTTGGCGAGAGCTTGGTGAAAAAAGGCTGCAGGACAGACGGAGAGCCGGCCTTCCTGCTGTTGGACTAGTGAGTCATATTAGCTGGCTTGCTCTGTCTGTTGTTTAGTTTCAGGTTGCCAAATTAGAGGAGCAACTCGTTTTAAAATTAAAATGATTATATCCACATGAGGCTTTATGGTTTGGTGCATGTGGAGCAAACAGTAACGACACAAACAAGATACGAGGATAATTACTTTCATTGGATTGTTTCGATTGTGTGACTTGCATATAAATGGTCCCATATGTGCTGAAACCCTCTGCGGGCTTAACAAATAAGCAGCCACACTTAGCACACGCATTCCAGTGTTTCACTGTATTTTCTGGCTTCATTAGCGATCGGTTTGGTAATTGCACATCAGCCAGAGCTTAATGTTCTGTCGCTTAGAAGATCGACAGTGAGAACGGCAGTAAGAATAATTAATGTGTCAGTCGATAATGTGTGTGTGCTAATTGTTTGGCCGCTGCTCTGCAGAGAGGAGGAAGCCTGCTGCCTGTGAGGTTTACACTGTCTGACCACTGATGGAAAGGAAGCGAAGAGGGAGGTGATTTCGCCCCACACACATATTAAATATTATATACATATTAAACAAAACATCTGTTACTGAATGGATCGTAAAGCGTTAAAGCCTCATTTTCTAGAAAGTAAATCAAGTGACTTTGTGGTTTTGTTATTGAATTATTTAGCTGGATGATACAGATGTTTCTGTTTTTACATTTGCAGTGATACTGGTGGTGCAGGTTGCTTTCAAACGCAAAGGATGCTAAAGGTGTAGGGCTGCAAAACTATAGGTTATACTGTCAGTTAACCCTTTACCGCCCACTGTCCTTTTGGGCACAGTCTGCCTGAATGATAAAACAGATAGAGTCACGGGGGCTGAGAAGGCAGGAACAGTTCAGGGATTTAATGACAAAAACAGAGGTACGTAGACTTACCGTATAATAAGACAGGCAAGGGTCAAAACCGGGAAGGCAAAGTTACACAAAGAGGTTAGGCAAAGAATTACCAGTCCGTGGATCAGACAGGCAGGTAACAGAGGCTGTACAGGGAAAGTCAGAGGATCACTGAAGTCATTAGGCTTCATCCTCTGGGGATCATGAACGTCTGTACAAAATTTCACGGTGATCCATCCAATAGTTGGACTGAAAATGACTTTGACTGAGCGAGTGACTGACTGACATTGCCATGCTTTGAGCCGAGCCGCTAGTGTGGCTAAAAATCTATGAAATATTTACACAAATCCGACAAATGTTCATATTCATGTAACTTTCCATAGTACTAGCAGTCTGTAGCAGTCCTTCATTATAATTGAGTTGTTGTCTAGTGTTACTGCAGGTAGCTAGATACACAGATGGAGTATTTTCTTAATCCCAATGGGAAATTGCAGTTTTGTGTATTTAAACCATTCATTTGTCAAACCATTTGGGAGTGAGGCGGGTCTGCAGCATGTTCTGTAAGCACAAGAACAAAATGAAAATATAAAAGGTTTTAAAATGATTGTAATCCAGCGTTAATTTGGTCTGCAATAACCTGTTTTATTGAGTGTAAAAAGTTATTTCTTGACCTTGGAAATAATCTTAACTCAAAGTCCTTATTGGCTTTTTTTCTGGAGCTTTCAGCTGCATCTCACGGTCTTAATCAGCAGATGGAGTCTGCTCAGTGATCATGGAGGATCAACGAGGACGTTCCTTTTTACAACCTCCCTCTCATTTACAACCAGCTGTTGTCATAACGAACATGAGATGCAGCTGAAGCTCCAGAAAAAGCTTGTTGGCGGATCACTTTGTAGAAACACCTACAGTATATCGCAAATAAAACAATACCGGTTCTGTAACTGACATGTCGCTGTGTTTTTGACTGTCCAGCTTTAGAAAAGTAATAATAAGCCTATTAGGAGTTTGTGATGAACATCGTCTTTTTTGAAAGAGGAGGACACAAACTTTTATTTTCAAGTATCTGAGGGAATGGAGGAGGAAATGCTGCAAAGGTCAGATAAGCAGCTCAGAACCTACAATTTACTGTAAAATATTTATTGCAAAGGTTTCCACACACAGGCAGAGCTCCGTTTAAAAAGGAGGACGCAGTTGTCTTCCACTCATAGATTCTCCTTCACATATTTCAGATTCACGGTCTTTAAAACGTTCAGCGAACCAAATGCAAGCATCTATTTCACATTCCTGTTAGCCTGTCGTAACGTTAGTCACGCTAACTTTTACATAATTGCCTGACGCCTGTGTCAGCAGACTGTAAAATGACTGTAAAACTCTGAGATGGAAACGAGCATGAAGGGAGACCGTCCCTGCTGACTCCTGTGTGTGGGAATCAAGAGACTTCACATCAGAGTAAGGCCATTTCAACATGCAAACACCCCACGGTTCAGCCTGATCCATGTCCAAGTGCATAATGTGAATCATCAGTAGTATTTTAAACATTTCCCTGCTCCAAAGTCACAGAGACAAATCTAAATAGAAATTCATCTGTTCTGCTGATGAAATCTTTTCTCAGACTGTAAAATCGAATCTGACACTTTTCACACATAATCAGCTTGAACATATTAGATATTTGGTGTAAGCTGACCTTGTGCTGACCTGCCAAGATTAAAACTAAATGCACGAACAAAGCACCGGCACGCCTTGTTGAATTTCAAAAGCGTCATTGTCATGCAACGCGTCGCTCTCCTGACCACCCGTTGCCAAGGGGATGTACTGCATATATAAATCAGAGAAAAGCCTATTTTTCCACATCCGCAGCCCTTTCATCACGACTTTTACAATCTATGGGAACCAGAATCTACTTGATAAAAGATTTCCATCTTTTCACATGAACATAATTGATCATCGTGACGCCTTTCGGATCCCTGCAGGCTCCTCGACGCTCTAAGACAAACCGCAGAGGTTCTGGTAATGCACACTTCTTATGGAAACCTTTTCCTCTGATGCATTATTCACCTGAAGATGAAAAGCTCTGCATCGATGCACGCTATACAGCCAAGTCACATCCTGCAGCCTGTTGTCAAGCTGCTCAGCAGATACAGTCGCTCTCAGGGAGAAGAAAGGCTGATGAAATTCATCAGATGGACGTCTGAGCGGCGTCTTCGCCACTGAAGGATTTTCCTCCTGAGTTTTGTACGAAAACCTTGAAAAGAAAGAGAAGGAGCAGCGTGCAGGAAAGCAATGTTATTCTTTTTTTTTTCACTTAACAAATGGACAACCCCTTAGAGCTCATCAGTCATACGTTTCACCACAGTGCAGGGCTGTAGCTAGCACCGAGGACACCAAGGTCATGTCCTCGCTATTGTTTGTGGGAATCTGGGACTTTTAACAACCTGAGAAGGCGTTGTGAAAACTCAGGTCTGGAAATGAAAGTCTTGTCTTTCATTTCCGGACCGGAAAAAAGAATTAGGCACGTTTCCATCAGCTGGTTTGGAGCGAATAAACTCAACTCGTTGCAGAGCATAGTTTGGGCAGAAGGTGGCGGTATAGCCTACGGTTTACGCACGGCTGTAATCCGCCAGTAAACAGAGAAGAAGAAGAAGTGGCCTCGGCCATCTGACCCATCTACGGCGGAAACATGGAGAGAGGCCCTCAGGAGTTAGTTTGAATTGTTCTTTCACGTCAGCTGGTGTCGGCCATGTTTCATGCTGTCCAGAGACGAAGACAGATTAATGTGGAAGCAGCTGATCAGTCATGAGAGTTAAACGTTCACTACGTCAGAACTTATTCAGCAAAGGTGTTTCCATATCCCGTTTAGCATCAACTCTTTTTTGAGAAAAACCACCTCAAGAGAGCATAAGAAAGAGGAAGTTTTATCGAATTTTGCCGTTTCTATACAGCTTTTGTCATGGAAACGCGGCTGTTGTATAACAATTGAAATAAGTCCGGTGTAGAGCTCATTGATGGTTATTTCAACAGGCTGAAGACACAATCAGTATTTGTGAGATTCTGGCTGTGGCTCTGCCAACATGTGTGACTGTAAGTCATTGGCAGCAGACTGCAGCTGTGTGTGTGTGTGTGTGTGTGTGGTTTTGTTTGGCTTTGTGTGAGTGTGTGTGTGGGAGCACAAGTGACTGTGCTTGTGTGTGATTGGTTGTGGAGTAGAGCTGTTAATGGCCACTTCAGCTCCTGCTTACCAAAGACTCCTCAGTTATCTCATAATAGGATTTATTCAAATTGCCAGCAACTGCTAGGGGAAATTTTTGAGCTGCGTTTGTTGTTTTTAAATGCTGTTCAGTTTAATAATTCAATTATACATACAGACCGGGGGCCAGGGACAGTTTACCCGAGCTCTGGGGATGTTGCCCAAATCTATTTTTACAGTTTCATTAGATAGTAGAGGAGGCGGTGGAGAGAGAGGGAATTACAGGAGAGGACAGACTACGAAGGTCAGGGGCAGGTGCGAGCCACCAAGAAACAACCAGGCTTTAATTCATTTTTATTTTTTCAGTATTAAATCCATGTTTGTTTTACACACTTGATCTTTTCTGCCATTATATATAATATTTGTCATTTAGGGTATTTCACATTGAGTAAAATGAATAAAAACACCTCAAAATGGGGGGGTTTTTGCAGGTAAAAATGTGAGGATATATATTTTCTCTGTTTTAATTGTTTTTTGGGTTTTTTTTTCATGTAGACATTTTAAGTAAGTTGTGAATCATGAATCAGAGAGTACATACCTCTGACAAGGCTGCAAACTCCTCTAAAATCTGTCAATTTAATTACAGAAAAATGTCTAAATCTCAGCCAGTTCCTAGTCTGTGTGCTGTGTTCCCAGGCAGCGGTCGAATAGTCAAAATAATTACGTCCTCGGTCTTTCCCTAAACACTTTTCCGTGACCTCGATGGAAAACATCATGAGGTCGAGGAAAGATGTGAAGGAGAATTCATGAGGAAAAGACAGAATCCCACTGCACTCACACTGGGCTACGTAATTGCGACGGTGGATGTTATTGATGTGGGTCTGCCGTGGTCGCTTTAAATGTCGCTGCCGCAAGGAATTGTGGAACAGCGTTATCTCCTTCCATTTGGTAAAGGATGGTCCTCTGCTAAAGGAGATAAGAAAGGAAGCACTGAAGCACCTTTCCTTAGCATTTAGAGGCTTCGACGAGCTCTTATCGTGGCTCCTGCCACTCCCTCCTGCCCTGCAGTAACCCCTGTGTTCCCGCTGACCTGCACACCTGTTCCCGCTCCCCAGCAGAGTATTTACCGGCCCACTTCCATTCATTCCCCACCAGATTATCTATTGTGCTTCTGCCTCAGTGTTTTAGCCATTTTCTCTGGCTGCCTTTTGGACACCTGCTCTCGCTCACCTGATCCCCTGTTGGATCAGTTTTCCTCATCTCGTTTTGGCTTCTGCCTGTTTTCGACCTCGAGTAAACTTTTTATTTTACCAGCCTGCTCTCAGAGTCATGCTTTTGGATTCAAATCTGTTTTTACCGAGCCTTTTACAAAATTTAGTTTGAATTCTGTGTGTATTTTGATGCAAATGAAATGCAAACACTGGTGTATATGCAGGTATTACAAGATATGAGTATATGTGTGCTTATGTTGACTTGTTTCCTTCGAAGGAAGTAAATAAAATGGAAAGGGGAAACACCAGACAGTATAACCGGACACCTTTGACGTAGCTACGTGTTTGATTGTAGTTCTGATGGCTTAGCTAAAGATCCTGGAGCTAGGCTTATTTGTGTAACCACCAACACCAACAGGAAAAAAAGACTTCTCAGTGAGAACCACACAAATTGAATTTTAAATGTGTTTGACATTTGCGTGAACCTGGATGTCCAAAGCAACTAATTGTAGGAGGAGGAAGGCGGCCTTAAATAAACGGACCTAAATTACCTTTAGCCATGATGAATGATAGTCTGAGGGACAGCTGCAGGGGGAGGGAGGGAGGATGGAGGCTAAACAACCAGAGAAAACGGGGAGAGAGAGCGCTATGTAACATTATCTCCACTGGAAAGACAGTTTTAATGCTAGAATGTCACGCTATTCTCTGTTCTACACTAATTTGATTACATGAGGCATGTTGTTGGCAAGTGGCCATGGTATAAGTGGAATAACACCCTTGTGTTAAGTGATTCTTAGCCCCAGAGTCATCCATTACAATCGTGGAGTGTGCAACTTGTCAAGTTATTGTCCCTCACTTAAGTTCCTGTAGTACAAAAGGGCTATCAAGTTTAATTTGTCGACGGAGGGGAAACTTCTCCCAGCTGCTTTGGGACTCTAACTTGTGACTTTCTGGTCATTATTGTTTCCTCTGTAAGCAGAAATAGCTAATTCAGCTACCCAGGGGCTTTTCGAGGGAAGTTTCTGCAGTAAAGGGATGCTGTAGCCACACTCGTCCAGGTGTTCGCACTGGCGGGCTTCCCTAATGAAGTTGGTAAAAGTCTGCAAGTTGTCCGAGGGAAAGTAAGCTGAAACGGGGCCCGAGGTTACGTCTACATTTACCTCCTGCTTCTCGCTCCGAGGAGCTGCAATTTGTCTCTTTGACAGGTGCAAAGTGTGAAGAGATGGATCACAGAGGGCTCAGCTTATCCCCAAAGATCAGGAGGAAGAGACTCATTACACCTGGATTTAAAACCTTAAAGAGCACAAAGTACACAAACAGTAGAGTTGTCTGCGTAACAATGATATTCATGTTTTTCCTGAAGATATTTACTCAAACCCTTTTCTGAGAAGTTAAAATAAAAAAGGAGACTTCATGTCTCCACCTGCAGCCTGGGTTCAAAAGGCCAGTTATCATGATCACTTCATTAATGATCATTATCTCAGTGTTTCAAATGATCAGGCAGCATTCAGTGCAAGTAGGTACTTTTTAATTGAGAGTTTTCTCAAACAAAATGTCTATCTGTTGCTCTGATGATTCCACAAAGCCTTAATATTAGAAATCGCTGTGTCCTATTTGTATATTTGTTTTAATTCACGTCTGGAGGAGATCTCAATTGCAACCTCTAACAGACAGTAATACACTGTAATGAGAGCTCTGTCACATACTCAGACTCTCACCTGCGAGAGAGTCTCAGAACATGCACTATAAAAGGTATGTGTGGACTATATAGAAAGCTAACCCAGTTTGCAGGGGCATCAGTCATAAGTGGACAGAGGAGGGCTCTCGGCCACACAGAGGACCAAACCCAGAGACACAGCTGCCAATGACAGAATGACCCAGTTCAAAACTCCACTGACTTAAAAACAGACTTTCTTTCAAAGACAGAAGCTACTTCAGAAGTTTCTTTTTATGGAAGCAGTGGCTTGAAGAAGAAGAAGAAGAAGTGGTTCCTGGGCCCCACTGGGCCCCCCACCACCCTCTCCCAGGGGTCCTTGATAGGGTTCTGCAGGGTCTGCTGCATAATGTGGAGAGGTTTCATGTCAGTATTCTCTGCAGAATGATAAAATGTGTTGGAGTGTCTTTTCTCTCTGTACTTCAGTGAGCCTGTAGAGAGTCATGAATTTCTGCTCCACATAACTCCCAACAATCCAAATCCTGTCCAGCTGGGTCCCGGGTTTAATCCGATGTGGGTTCACTGGTGTTAAACTGGCTGTAAAAACACCTGCGAGGAAAGAGAAAGTAGAGCTGAAAAGGCTTTGAAAGCAACAATTATTGGATGGATTGCTATGAAATTTAGCACTGAATGTTGGCACTGGGTGTAAATTGTGAGGTGTCATGCAGTTTGGTTGTGATTACTAGGATCCTGGACTGTTTTAGCTCTGCTTTGGTCTCCACCAGCCCTGTAGCTGAAAACAGCTGCCTGCTGCTGAGAACTGGACGGATGGATGGATGGACAGATAGAGAGACTAGTCAATGGAAGGCATAAAGTGCTGGAGATTAATAACTGTTGTGCGAAGAGCAAAGTGATTGGAAAAATATATAAATAATATTAGTAGTAATAATAATACCATAGTAATAGAAAGAGATAAAAAGGTAAATCCAGTTCAAAAGCATGGGTACATTCAGTGTTTAAAATACATAATAAAAAATACAAGAAATATAAGCAGGTTGATGAGCAGGAACCAAAACAGTAAATGTTCTGTGAGCTAAAAGAGGCTAAAGTGCTGAGGGGAAAGTCGGGTGGTAATTCTCTGTTGGTTCTTCATGAGCGACACTTTTCTTGTTTGATCCACTGTATTGATTATAGCAGCTTTAAGTTCATTTTGTTACCACAGCTGGATTCTGGTTTCTCTTATTACCCCAGTTTCACGTCTCTTTTCTGTTTTGTTTCTTTTCTGAATTCACAATCACTTGACACTTTGGAGCACGAGGAGCTCTCTGGAGTATTTCATGGGGGGGTCACACAGTGCTGCACACCAGCCTGAAGGCAGCACAAATAACATGTCTGTAACTGCGGTAGTCAGTCATTTTCTACAAAAAAAAGGACAAACAATAGAAAAGACCTAATAGCGAGCATCATCAGCTATACACCTGCATATTAAACAGACCTGCTGTCAAAGAAGTCATTACCATTCAACGATATGATGGCTTAAAGAATCCACAGTAATGTTGTCTTTTCATTCTCTCCCCCGGTCTAATGCATATTTACACTGGAATCAGATTTTTGCAGGAATAATTAGGAGAGGCAATTTACCCAGAGAGAAATTCAAAACTGAGAAACTCAATACGTTTATGGCTCAGTGCATTTAATCCAAATTTGACATGGAAGGTAAAAGAACCTGAAATACTGCAGTTTTTCCACTCTTTCACTGCTCCCTCCATAATGAACACTCAGTTTACTCTGTAGTGAGCAGATTAACACAAATCCTAACATTTGACATTTTTTTGTACCAGCGTTTCAGCCTCGAGCCTTTGGATGTCTGTGAATGCAGCAGTGTGTGTTTATGTGTTTGACCCGACACACCAGCTCTGAGCTGCAGGCTCTCAATCATGACGGGATTCAATTAGATGACACAAAAGATAATCTACTGTATCATCTCATTGCGCCACTCTTCTCCTGCAATGGTTTAATGGCACCCGACCGGAGAATTAGCGCCACCAGCTGTTTACCTCGATTCCTAATATTCACATTAACAGTAGTGAATGGAAACAGATTCATTTGCATCATCTTTTGCAGATTTACTGGAAATGCAGTTAAAATGTGCGCTTCATTTGGATGGAAACTTCACTTCTGTTTGGCAGCCATCTTTTATCCAGAGGCAAACATTAGCTGGGTCTCAACTCGGGGGCAGACGGTCTGTATCGTTAGCAATCCAGTTAACTTCAGGTAACAGCTTTCACCTTGGCTATGAATCAGCTAGTGATTAGCTAGCTGGAATGAGACCCAGCCGGGCTCAGAGTCCAGTCCTGCAGACCACATTTAACAGGCTCCTCTGTGCTTTACATAAGAACCGATATGTTTTATACCAGTGCGGCTGTACCCGAGTGAAAATGAAAACTATATTTATGTCAACAGGCTGCGAGTGACATATACACATACTGCTCTTTGTATCTACAGTGGCAACCCAGGGGATTTAGAGGCAAGATTCACAATAAAATAGGAGACTCGGAGACAGTTGACATAAACATAAAGTGTCTTTTAATAAAGAATTCAGGGGAGAGGGTCAAACTTTAACTAAGGATTCTTCTCATCCGGGGTCTTAGTCTCTGTGGCCTTTTTCAATGCGGGGTTGTCCCACTGTCCTGTAGAGCAGCGCAAAGAGAGCGCTGACTCTTTGTATTTACCCTCGTTTGGGCTCCTCTGGTCCCCTGCTAGTAAGGAAGATCAGGTTGGTTTTTCCTGGGCCGATACTCTTCTTGCCAGCCTCTGGGTGGAAACACCTCAGCTCCCTTGTCCCAACTGCTTCTCTTATGTTGCCTGGCAGCGTGGCGAGTAGGTGCCTCCCCTGATTACCTGATGGCTTGCAGGTGTGACCAATTCCACGCAATACCTGAACTGGGTAAAACACTCCCTCTATCACCTCCCCCAACCTAAGCTTGGGGGACCTGCCTCCTGTGCTGGATCGGCTTGGCTGTTTCCCCTGGTTTGCCACACTATACTCTAAATTATGCAGCATTGTTCTTTTGCAAGTTTAAACATCTGTTGGAGAAAATCCAATAAAGCCACGGCTGTGGAAGCAGGCGCGGTTCAGACTCGGAGCCCTCTGGCCTGGTGGAGCAGCATCAATAGCGTCTGCACATCAGCTGGGAACTTTTAATATCAATTCACTGGACCTGAGAGAGGCATTATATTCACCTATATCCTCATATCACCTCCCCTCTCATGGAACATACCTGTCACTGGGTGAACTGACATTTATGAGGAACTCACATCCAGTGTGAAATGAAATGATATTCCAATGAATAAATAATTCGGACATAACATAATGGCTGTACTTGCTGATTCCAGTGCAGGGATGAAAAATCTGGTACATTTTAATGGATCCTTTGGTTTCAAAAGGAGATTGATTTTATTTGTGGTCCATTTTTTGTGGCTCAGAGAGGGTTTGACATCTCATCAAGGTGGAAACACTGCTAATGAGAGCTTCACCCCCGTGTCATTCAGTCAAAGTCTAATTTGTAAAGATACTCGTTTCCACTCAGTTAACACATTAATTCACTTTCGGCTTTGGGTTTCATTGTAATTAAAACAGTTTTTTTCCCCCGGTAGCATTGTAGCCTGCACTGTTGGTCTTAGTATGTACATTCATGCTCCCCGGAGGAAGATGTCTTATGATTTCGGTGACCCTCTGACTTTTCTTCTAACATCATCAACAGCTCAAAATTTCCTCTAGGGGAGGAAAACCTTTCCTCTAGTGCCACTTACAGAGTGAATACCAGGTATATTTTGATATATACTGGGTATCCTCAGAGGATGAACCTCTCATTTTGGATGCTCTGTGACCTTTCCTCTCGGGGATCCCCACGGGATGAATCATAATGATTTTGTGACTCCTGATGTTTCCTCTAGAGCCACCACCAGGCCAAGAAATTCCACTTGTACACAGGAAAGTGTAGTGGGAAGCCTGATCAATACTTTTGGCAGTGACTCTAAACGTAATGGCTAATATTCATGGTTCCCAGAGGATGAATCCTAGAAGGTGACCCCCTGACCTCTACTTTAGTGTCACCATATATTACTCTGTTGAAGATAAATGGGAACAATTAAATAAAAGCTGCAGTGCAGGCTATTCTGTTGCTAATGCAGAGCTGTTCATTTCTCAAGCACATCTTAACTAAATTAGGGTTGTTTTTCTAAAATGTAATGTACACACTTTATTTGTACTGTATGTCACGGGTTGACACTGGACCAGGCAGAACAGGTCGAATTAAAAGGAGTGTTCGAATTAAAATTCTGCAAGTTGGGCACAGGAAGGCAGGCAGGTCATAAACAGGCAGCAGGTATCAGGCACAAAATCAGGAACAGGAAAACAGATACAGATGGCTGGAATACAAGTGGACAACATTACGAACTGGCAAAAGGTCTGTTGAGCTGGTTATATACATACTAAAGGACTGGTGAGGTAATGAGAGGCAGGTGTGTCGGCAGGTGGACAGGTGGAGAATGGCCTGGTCTGGTCTGCATGGGCCTGGGGGGAAGTGGCTGGAGACGGGAACAGAGGGGCACACTGAGCTAAATAAACACAGCCGTCGTGACACTGTGTTATCTAGAAAAATATAAATACAGTCTCAGCATTAAACCTGGAATACAATGTTCCCTCTCTGCATATTCCCTCCAGTTTTGAGAAAATTGGAAATTAGGTGCAAACTACAGCAAAAAGACTGGCACCGCAAATTTGCGTACAGGTGGATATATGGTGTATTCATTAAAAATATCCACACTGACACCAGCTTTACATGATGTAGCTCAGAAATAGAAGCAAAAAGTATAGTAAGCAATAAGTTAAGTAAGAAACTTTTATTTAGAAAGCACTAGGGATGCACTGCCCCGACTTTTTCTCAAACCAGTGCTCTCTTTTTCCCTGATTTAAAATCGATTAACCTCTCCGTGCGAAAATGATTTAAGATCAGTCTTCAGTTCTTACCTACCTACCTTTGTCTAAAACATGTAACACACACAGGTCCTGCTGATGGGATTACTGGTGTTGTGTACAGACAAACAGCACTGAGCTGGTGCTGCACTCAGGTAGAGAAAAAGCTTCACACTGCATAATTATAAAACTGTTCTCCAAACTACCTCACCTGTGTGTGGCGTCATCTTTCCTCTCACACACCAAAAAGAAAACCAACCCCGGCTCCTAGAAATTACACTTCCATAATATTACTTTTGTTATCCCAGTTACACTGTGATGACAAACATAATCGTGTGCTACGTTTATTTACTGCACAGAAGTCACAGGGAGGTGGTCGGGGTGGATTGTGTGGGCGTACAAAGCTCAGGATCTTGACACAGGACACCTGTCTCTGCTGGGTGTTTAAGGGGTTAAAGAAAAGAAGTATAGAAATGGGACAAGGTGGCAAGGACGACACCGTTGTTCCCATCCTAAAGATAGAGGTTTGTTCCTGATCTGTCCCACTTGTTTTCTATCTATACCGCTGACCGACTGTGCAAGACGACATCACGTTAAGTACAGAGGACTGCTACACTGGTCTGACAAATGTCAGAATTGGACAAAAAAATAAAACAAAACAATTTCCTGTTGCTTTAAGAATCATTGTGTGGCCTGGTTGACCACCATTACTATTAGAGACTGATAGGATCCATAATTCTCAATCCACTCAATTAGTTTGAGTTTGTTCAATGAAAAAGTCTTTGTAATGCAGCAAGCTTTCTTTCACCTCAAGTAGCTCTGAAATGGTGGCAGTGAATGTGACACTGAATATTAACGAAGGCAACACAACACTTTTGCCAAATTGCTGTGTGACTCCCGACTCCCGAAAAAGCTTCTTTTTTTTTGTGAATCCTTGTGATCATTTTTACTTTGTTTCTTTTTCAATAGGCTTTAATATTTCTTTTCACATGAAGTGTTTCATTAGTTTGATCCTAATCACCATAATAATGCTTTTCTTGCAAAGATAATCTGACAAAGCCTCATTTTAAGAATGATTTTCATGTCCATGTCTGGCTCGCTGCTGTGGCGTGTCTGCACTGCACTTGATGCTTGTTCTACTTCTGCAAGTCTTTTGTTGAAGCCCCTCCCCCTTTGCAGATAATGTCTTATTAAATTCCCTTCTCACAGCTTGACTTATAATTACTGTGTGCATACATGGACCTAAATCGTAGCCCCCTTCTGAGCTGGACACAGTCTAAGTGGGATATTGATCTTCCCCTGCTCAGTAATTCTTTGGCCTTTAAATTATGACCACCCTGGTGGCTGGAGAGGATGATTAGTTGTGTTGTGTGTGCAGAAATCTGCTCACTGAGCTGAATATATTCTCACAATCTGAGCGCAGAGGTCCAGCAAAAAGAGAAAACAACTTGTGCTGTAATGTAAGAAGTAGCAAAATAATAATACTGTGTGCGAAGCACGAAACAACAAAATAATATTTAGTTCTATTTACAAGAAAGTGGGACTAAAAGTATAAATATTGTCCCAGTGGGGCTAGACGAAAGGTCATGGCATCCTTACGATAAAAAGGTTTCATCCTCTGGGGAGCAGGAATGAGCTAAATACATTTCAAGGCAATTTGGTTCATATATTTGGACATTTGTTGTGCAAGGCTGGACGCATCGGCTTGAAGGTGGCACTGGAGGAAAGGTCAGGGTGTCACCAAAATCCCAGCACCACCGAAGTGACAAGGAGGCACCTTCACACAATACAAAGTCAATGGAGAGCGATGGATTGGTTTCCCCTTCGGTGTGGGCTCAGCTGCACTGTGTTTAGTGCTAATTAGCAAATGTTAGCACGCTAACACACTAAACTAAGATGGTGGACATGGTAAACATTAAACATCAGCTTGTTAGCATTGTCATTGCGAGCATGTTTTTCATTCTTTACGCAACTGTTTCCATCATTTTTGTGTTTCAACCGAGTGCAGCACTATGTTAGCCCCATATTTAAATGTACTCTGCTCACCGAACTCGTCTTTAATTGCTTTGGAGTTGTTCTTCCACACTTCCAGATGTAGTACAGGAGGAAACTCAAAGAACCAGCGCTGTTCAGACAACTACTAAAGCCTCTGTTCAACAATAAGTCGGGGTGTCAAAACATTAACCTAATCATTTAGAAATCCTTGACCTGGAGGTCACTCGTCTTCTGTCAGGAGACATTAGAAAAGCAAACATGACATTTGTGTTTGTAGCCTTGAATATTTTGTACTGAGGTTTCACACCTTTGCATTTGTTCTCGCCTGCACTGGCCTCATTAAATTACCCTGACACTCTCATTATATATTCTGTTGTATTACTTTTACTTTTGTAATTTCAGCTTTTTGCAATTAATGATAATGAGGTGACAACCGCAGAGCAGCTGAGGGATCAAGTTGTGCTCAGAGATTAAACATTGCCCTGAGTTACTTGTATTCTTCTCAGCTCTTGTTTTATTGCCGTCTTTTTTCCCACAAAGACACGGATGGTGATAATCTGGCTTGTAAAATAGTGACAGCTGCTCGTAAAATCTCTTCAGTTTGGGCTTAAAAATGAAACATCCAGCAGCTCTGTGAAGCTCAGATTCACAATACAAGAAATAATGCAGCAGTCTCTCTTTATACAACAGTATTAACAACAAAGAGAGGGGACTTCAAAGGTTTAGGAACAGTATCCAAATTAAATCCTTTTAAAAGCCTTAAATGCTGAAAGGCAGGATGTGCTTATTTTTTCACCACATAATGACAGGTCAGGATTTTTTATTTTTAAGTGAATTATGGAAGAAAGTAGATTCGACTAAAGGAAGTAAAAAATAAGGCCATGAGCTGTGTTGTATTAATCTGTCTCTTCTTCTTTGACATTTTGAATGCTTTCAAACAATTCCACTCAGAGTCTATTAATCAAATAGTTGTTCAACTGATAATTAACTGGCAACAAAAATGGCAAAAAGAAGTCTCTGGTTCCAGTTTCTCAAACATGATTTTCTGGTTTTCTTAGACGTCTTTTCTAGTAAAGTGACCCTCTTTGGGTTTTGGACATTTGTCTCTTTGGGCTCTGCGGACATTTTTCAATTTTTTTTGACATTTTGTAGAGAAAACAATCAGCAGATTATTCTATGATGAAAAAAACATTAGTTGCAACGTTGTGAGCCATTTTTTCCTTGAATAAACAGCCGATTAATTAATTGTCACTCAGCTAATCCATTAATTGACCAATTGTCTCAGCGCTACAGTTCATCATTTAGTTTTTAAAAAAAAAGGCTACAAATGTGATTTTTTTTTTTTTTTTGTTTCCACACTGGCACCAACTTCTAAATTTCTGCAGATTCATTGTTAAACCCTTTGTGTCTCTGTTGGCCTTCAAAAAACAACATATGTAACTCTGGATAATGCAAAGCTCTCCTTCACATGGGCTGACAGATGTCTAGACATTTATCACTGTTTGAGGAAGCTCTTTCAGAAACTTTAGAAAAGACTTATTTGACAACCAGACTTTGAGAGTGCTGGTGATATAATGTAAGGATGACAGAGGGTTTTTATACAACAGAAAGTCCTCCAGAGGAAACTGTGTATGAACATCGTCTGGCAGAAGGAACTCAGTAACAGCACATCTATAACCTCATTACACAAGTAATCACTAATGCTCTGTGTCCATTTATCATACTTAAACTACTAAAACGGCCCTTAATGTGGTGGTAATGAAAACCGGACTCATTAGCAGGTCTGTCAGGTCATTTGTTGCTTTAATCGTGCTCATTGATAAAGTGGCCGAGATACTGATTTCCCTGTTAGACTGTCCTTCATTTTGGACAAAGTTTGCAAGACAGACTTGCACTCAAATCCTTTTTAAATTGTGTTTTTCCAACGGTAGAAGTGCCAGTAAAGTCATGTAGTTAAAAGTCTCAGGTGTTTCAGGTAAATGTATTGATGGTGAAGAGCTGACAGGATTTCTGAGGATTTTCCTGTAAAATGTATTCACGCATCGAGCTGAGTTCCAGAAATATACCAGATTAATTTTATTACCTGACAATATGATAAATAAAAGTATATAAGTATGATACATTTAGGTAGATGACAGCCTGAACAATAGCCACATTCAGTCAATATATGGAATATAATGAATATAATGCAGGTGAGGTGACTCAACCCTACATTAAAACTCTGCAGTGCGTAGGACAATAACAACCGTGAGATGATCTAATGTGTCAGAGATTTTTACATCCTTTATAACAAGTTATCTGTTCCTTTATGTCTCTGGCTGTGTTGCAGATTGTGGACAATTTTGCAAATGTTTCAGAAGGACTGCGTCAGGGTTTCCACCACTACACAGTTTAGCAGAAACTGATGTTAATAATATTAATAATAATACATTTATTTGTAAAGCACCTTTCATGCAAAGATGAATGATGACAAAACAAGATCAGATGAAAATAAATTAAAAAAGTGTAAAAACGTCTTGTTTCTTAAAAATATTACTTTTACCTATGACATTTAATCCATATCGCCCAGTCCTATATCATGATAATTAATAAGAATAATTTCAGTATGTATATTGATATTGGAAAATTATTCTTATCTTTATCGGGCAAATGCATACAAATCCCACTGATGTTCACTGCAGTGTTACGCTTTATTTTATTGTGTTGTGTTAGGTAACACAAAACTTCAGTAGCTCAATTTCTTTCTTGTAATTATAATTTCCTTGAACCCATTAATGTAGAAGACAGAATTTTGTAATACAATAATACATTATTGATCATATTATAAAGATAATATATAATATTACCTGACGACAGCAATATATTTGAATCATGTTGAATGTAAAATGTAACTCTGCAGTAACTCCAGCCTTCAGATTAACGTCATGGAGTTAAAAGTGCTATATTTTCCTCTGAAGTATGGTGGAGGAAAACTGGAAATGCTCGTGTAAAGCACTTGCAGTGTTTTAAGTAACTTCCCAACTCTGTCTGGCAGCGTCATGACTCGGAGACAGGCGGGACAGTGTGACTGGTGTTAGGCTCAGTACACAAAGTGACGCTGGCGGTGGCTGCAGTGTGAACAGGCCTCTGGCTCCGTGTTTACTCTCTCTGCACAATTCATTCTGTTGATCTGTTGGGTTAATGCAGTCTGGCTCGCTCCAAGTGTGCAGATAAGACCTCAGGGCAATTTATTGTCGAGTTAATCACTTTAAACTGTAAATATGGAGTGTATAAATTGCAAATGATGTGCTAATGATGGAGCGCTCAGTCTCAATTAACTCTTAATTGAGTTGATGTGACAACCCCCTATAGTTTTCCAATGTCAGGCGCTCATTACCAACTTAGTGCACCCACCCAGTAATATTTACTGTCTCTCATGTTGAGACTGAATGTGTGAAACATCATGTGTTCACGTAAAAGCAGATTCTTCATTAAACTCTGACTGAAACCATTCAATTAATTGTCTATGAAATGTCAAAAAAGTTGTGTAAAAATGCCCATTGCAGTTCAAATGTCTTGTTTTGTTTAACCAGCAGTCCAAAACCTCAAAGCTATTCAGTTTTATAGTTGACTTTTTTTTCTGTCGATCAGCTAATCTATTTATTGATTAATTGTTTTTGGTGTTACTCGGACCAGTTGGATACTTAATCGAGTCACTGTGGATTAAAACCTGGATCTTTATCAATCAGCAAAATGCAAAGTGGTGCAAATGATTCTCTACATGAGTGTCCTGCAGTGGCACATGTGCAGTAAAGTTTTCTTTTAAGAGCTCAAATGATTAAATGATTAATTGATTAGTCGATTGACAGAAAAAACATTCATCAGGAACAATTTTGATCATTTTTCAATAGCTAATTATTAAAATAATAAACTGCCAGAAAATAGTCCCAAGACAATCCGAAGATGAACAGTCCACAGCCCAAAATAATTTTAAAAAAGCATAAAATCCTCACATTTAAGAAGCTGAAACCAGCATATATTTGACATTTTGAAACAATTTTTTTCAATTATCAAATTAATTAAAACATTAACAAATTCTTGCATGTTTTGACCTGAACAGTCCTGAAATCAGCTGATTCAATCCATTGCGTTTACTATGTAACAGCCCTGATTTTTTTTTATCCTGTTATCCTGCTGATCAACGTATCAATCAACTGCTTTGCCTACTATCTATGACACAAACCTGCATCATGGCCTCCCATCCCAGCAGAGGAAACGTGAGCTTCTCCTGTAACCGCGAAGCACTACGGAGGGTTGTGCGGGCAGCCCAACGCATCAGTGGATGTGAGCTTCCCTCCATCCAGGATATATACAAGAAACGGTGTATCAGTAGAGCCCACAGCATTATTAGAGACCCCAACCATCCTAGCCACACACTGTTTCAGCTGCTACCGTCTGGCAAGCGGTACCGCAGCCTCAAAGCCCGGACCAGCAGGCTACGAGACAGCTTTTTCCACCAAGCCACCAGGCTCCTGAACTATGGACAATAAGAACTACATATTATATTATATAGTACTACATACGCATACACACAGGGTTTATATTTATACATATACATTGCTCACACCCTCTCCCCTTATATATCACCTCATACCGTTATATACATGTATATACTACTGACATATTGCTGCTATTCTCTTAACTGTTTATTTCTTGTTTATTAATAGCACTTTAGTTATTTCTTGTTTATTTAAGAGTACTTTAGTTATTTATTGCCACACTGCAAGACGGGGAACCAAAACATAAGAATTTTACTGTCTTATACTTGTATGGGGCGCGTAACAATAAAGGATCTTGAATCTTGAATCTAACAGCTGAGCCCTCTGGAGTTTTGTTTCTGTACAGACCCTGAGGCATCGCGGCTGCGGGCTTTAGCAAACATGCTTTTGACTTGTATAAAATCTTTTCAACCTGATCTCAAGAGGAATAAGGGGCTTTCTGATTCTCCTCACCCCCAAGGTCATGGAGCCTGAGAGGGAAAAAGGATTTGTCAAACAGCTTCATCTTCACTACATCTTGTGAATGTGAAGGGAGTTGTCTCTTGGTGTTGCCGGTGCAGAGTTAACAGCAGATAATACAGAATATACTGGCTCACGAGGTGCACGGACTCAACAACAGAATGAAGGACTCAAGTTGGTTGTTACTAACTTGACTGCTTCCCTTTCTCTCCTCTCTCTCTCTCCTTCTGTTGCTTTCTGCGAGTGTTTCTGCCTCCGGAGCTGCGGAGTCTGGATCTGTGGTTGCGGAGCTGCGGAGTCTGGATCTGTGGTTGCGGAGCTGCGGAGTCTGGATCTGTGGTTGCGGAGCTGTAGAGTTGGTCTAGACCTGCTCTTTATGACAAAGTGCCCTGAGGTAACTTTGTTATGATATGGCGCTATATAAATAAAACTGAACTGAATTGAATTGAACATATGATGCAGCAGACGCATAAACAAGCCGTTCACTCCTTCTATCCGTGCGCCATAGCTGCTCCGTCGTGTTAAGTTGTTAAATCCTGCAAGTTGTAGGGTCTTGGATCTTTACAATGGAGGTAAAGAAAGACTGTCCAGTCGTCTAACGTCAGGTGCTGTTTTCTTTTATTGTCACCAATAAAAACTAAAACAAAACAAAAGCTTATGCTAATCTAGAAAGTACTCAGAGAGCACCTTCTGTATGTCCACCAAGGCAGCACAATTCTCTGTATTTATTATTTTAATAATGAGGGTTTCAGATGTATTTTTAAGTGCAGCTGGTTTTTTTCATGAGAAAATGGCAAAAATGTTCAAAATTTCAAAATATAACGAAATGTTACCAAAAACAAATCCCTTCCTCTTGGGAACGTTACATCATTATAATACCTTTTTAAATTATATGGTTACAAAAGTGCACAAGATAAATGTTCAGTTGTTTACATGATGGCGTCATGTTTGCATTCTAACAATTAGAGCTGCAACGATTATAAGTTGATTAATCGTTTAGTCGATCGAAAGAAAATTAATTGACACTATTTTGATAATCGATTAATCATTTCAGTCATTTTTCAAACAGAAATGTCAAACATCTGCTGGTTCCAGCTCCTTAAATGTGAGGATTTGCTGCTTTTCTTTGTAATTTCTGACAGTAAATGAAGAGTCTTTGGGTTCTGGACTGTTGGTCGGGCAAAAGAAGCAATTTGAAGAGGAAAATGAAATGAAAATAAAATGATATCTTGCTAACAGATAAACAAATGGAACCAAAAACATATTAAAAAGTAGTAAAAATCAATATACCAGCACTAGAACGTGTTCACCAAGGATGGGATTAGTTTCCCGCTGAGCTCTCCCAGAGCGAAGACTGTACTTTAAATATCGGAAGATGATTTATGTTTTCAGGTGACATTTAAAGGTTGAAGGCGGAGTCCTGTGGAAGATAAAAATCGTGCCAAAAAAATGAACTTTGATTTATTATTCAATGTGACATTAAGCCTGATTTGCTTAATGTCATTGATTTGCTGATCAGTCAGTATGGATGGATATCACGATATAAATGAAATCATTGTTTCTGTTGAGCTTAAAATCTAAAAAAAAGTCTATTTCAAGAAATGAATTCAACAAAAATCTTCGATCTTGTCTGTATTGATCCTTACAAATGCTGCAATGTTAAATGTTTACAGCACTGGGGATAATATATCTGTTATATAAGCGTCTCGCTGCTTCTTCTAGGGGATGAGGCTAATTGCTGGTGTATACGTTGCTGTACGTGACGCTTCAAGTGGTGAACTTTGTCTTTGTTGGCGCAGACTTAACAATACACATAACCAGTCTGTTTCTTTTTGGACGTTTAAGTAGGAGAGCGGCTCACCTGAGACTGTCTCATCCACTTTGTGGCTTTAAGTTGCCAAAGTATCTCCACACCACTGATGTCTGTCACTGATGTTACTCTGTTTATCCACTTTGCTGTCGCTTTCTGTGCCAACGCAAACAAGTTTCCTCTGAAGGAGCACCGGCCTCTCCCACCAGATCAATACTCAACCAACCCTGCCCTGTGATTGGTTAGTAAGAGCTTTGTTTTTGTGATGTGATTGGCTGGTTGGATAATTGTCAAGCTAGCCACACTAGCAGTATTCAGATATTTTACTTCAGTGAAAGTATCAATACTACAGTGTACAAATACTCATTCAAATACGCAATCAAAATTTGAAAGTATTAACATTGAAATATACTTGAAGTACCAAAAGTAAAAGTACTCATCATGCAGAATGACCCATTTCAGAATCATTATATTACTGGATTATAATTATTGATGCATTAATGTGTTCATCACTTTAATTTTGCAGATGTAAAGGTGGAGCTCATTTTAATTACGTTTTATTCAGCTGGGTAGTTTAACCTGTAATAATACATCATTATTTATTAGTTGATTTATATTTTGTATTAATAATCTGAATCTGCAAAGTAAGATTTGACTGCAAGTGAACACGGCTTGAAATCAGTTTTGTCTTAAAAAAGTGAGCTGGTTTTTCTGTAAATAAAAAACAAGACACAAGAGACACACGGCCAGAAGACACACTGAAGAAGGGCATCTCGCCCGAAACGTCCGTGTGTCAATATTAAAAAGTCAAGTTGAAGTGCTGTCCTAGTTTTTCTTTTTCATTATTCTGTAAATACAGATAATTTGGAGGAGCTAATCCGCAGCAGGTGCAGATCAGAAACAGGAATGTGTCTTGGAGGAGACGGCTGCGGGGGAGATTATTTTTAGCGGTGAAAGGTGAAACGGAGAGGCTTGACAGACTAAATTAACTGGATTATCTGTCATTCTCGTCTGGATTCCAACATAGTAGGATTCGCTGGGAGAAAATCCCTCATAGTCATTTCACCTGTAACCAGGGTTACCACAGTACTCTGTGGACAAATGGCTATAAATTCTTTATTTTAAACTCAAGTATTGTTCACTGTTTTCTTTTAAAAGGGAATAAATGCAGCAGGATCATTAAAAGCTTACAGATCTGATTCTCCCAACAGCCCTTATTGATACTAAAATCTGCCCAAATCTGTATGTAGCACAGGGGACGTCCATTTGTGACTACGGTGTTAAATATCAGCAGTTATTTAGTTAGTATGTAATCAAATGTCGAGGTCTGGTATTTGAGCCCAGAGTGGAATTTTTAAATACTCTCTTTAAATATAATATTATGATAACTGAAGCTGGGTTTTAGTGTGCGACGTGAAATGTTTTATTAGCAGCTCCCTGAAAGGGTTTCTGCTTTCTTAGATTAAACAGCTGTGGGGGGAGATGAGAACCAAGACCTTAATGCACCATAAAGTACCACAAAACTCACTGCAAACCAAGTCCCACAAAGTACTGAAAAACGCCCACAAAGGACTATAAAGTACAATCAATGTACTACGATGTGTACCACAAAGAACCACAAAATGCATGACAAAGCACAAAAAACAGCAAAACAACATACATTTGAGAAAATATTTCAGACCTCAAATGTCTAATCTAAATGAATTGGTTCTTTCTTCGGAAAATAAAAATGAAAGATTACAGACTACTACTACTACTATTACTACTATTATTACTGCTGCTCCTGCTACTACTAGTACTACTACAACCAAGACAAACACTTCAAATACTATGAAGTACTAAAGTACTGTTACCACTATTGGTACATACAGTATGCTGCTGCTAACACTAGAAATATGACCACCCACGGCTAGTTCTGCTAATTCTATGAAAGCAACGAACTACTACTGCTAACTACTGCTACTGCTAATACAAGTAATGCTAACACTATTGGTATATGCTACTGCTAACACTAGCAATATGACCACCCACCGCAGGTTCTGCTAATTTTATGAATACAACTTCTACTACTGTACTACTACCAACGCTACTACTTTACCACTACAAGCATTACCATGTACTGCAACTGCTAGGTCAAATACTACTAGCATAACTACTGCTGCTAACACTAGTGATACAACCACCCACGGCTAGTTCTGCTAATTCTATTAATACAACTTCTACTACTGCTGTTACAACTAATCCTACTACTACTACTACTGCTACTGCTACTACTGCTACTACTACTACTA